>KZ651452.1:30781-65316 GCA_001010745.2 Gerris buenoi | reverse complement strand
GGGGGGGGGGGGGGGGGGGGGACGCTGACTCAAGCGCTATCTCTCGGAGAAATAGTTGTATTGCGGCTGTCTCAAATATTTGAGGGGCTAGGCTACATCCTTTTCTTCGATAGGATTTTTTCATCTATCCCCCTCCTCAAAAGATTAGTTGTCAAAAGGTTTATTTTCTTGTGGGACAATTATGTCAAATAGAAAGTGGCTCCCAACGAACCTTAAGCCTAATAAAAGTCTCGAATATGGTGAGGCGGACTCTAGAAGTGACAAAAATATTCATGTAGTTAAGTGGAAGGACCGTGGTTGATAGGACTGGTTGATAGGACAACTCAAAAATTTGGGGTGGGCAACTACAGTCATTTTAGGGTGGGTCCGCTACAGGTACCACCAAGCGTTAAAGGGTAAGGGACTTTATCTTATTCAACGGAGAATACTACTACAGATGGAGGTGCGCCCACGTGCAGCCCTATGTCACCTCTAGCTGCTAACCTCTTCTTAGAAGACTTCGAAAGTAGAGACCTCGCTTCAGCTGAAACCGTCTTGCTGGTGCAAATATATCGAAAGACAGACTTTAGATGATTTCCTCCGTCATATGAATTCGATTAATAGAAAAATTCAATTTACCATGGAGATTGATGAGAAGGACTGCCTACCTACCTTTTTTACAACCAGAATTCAAGGGACCAACAGAACTCAAGGGCATGCAGCGTCACATCACTATCCGACGCAGACGAAAGCTGTCATCCACTCTTTGTCTCAAGGGGCAGTGACGAGAGATGCAGTACCTCAAGTCAGCCCCAGCAAATAATGTCTTCAAGAAGAAAGACAATGCGCTAAAGCGGCCCTTACACTAGACAACTTGGTTTAGTGGTACGAAAAGTTGGACAGTGTATGTTTAGGTTGTATAATCAGATTTTAACTTTGAAAAAACCAAACTACTTTTGATTTCCTGTGTGGGTGGCGTAATGTTAGCAAAACTGTCTCACAGTGTATTGGACAGTTGTATAACTTCACCACCAAAATCAGTTTATATTTAACCTTGTTTCAAATAGTTGTATTTTATTTGTGTTTCTAGTTTTTAGGCGCATATTCTTTGAAGTTTTCAAAACTAATTATTACCATAAGTGATTAAAATAATGACAAATATAACTGAAAATGGAAAGTGGAAAACTTATATACATATTTATACCGAACTTTACCTGAAATTTGGCAAGTAAAAAGTGCACAATATAAAGATAAAAACAACGTAATAAAGCGTGGCAAACGCTTTTAACAAATTTAAAGAAAATTGGACGATCTATACGAGCCAACATTATGGTATTTTGATGAATTAAATGATTTCTTAAGAGAGCATGAAACTCAGAACTACTATTAAACTATATTTTGACTGTACTGTACGAGGGCCAGACACCGAGTGAACTCCGGTCGGCTCAGTGAGCAGGTCACTCGGTGGGACTATGAACCCCCGCGTCAGCACTTCCTCCTAGACCGGTACAATAGTTTGGATGAGGACGATAACATCAATAATCAGCCAACATGTACAAAAGAAATAAATATTTGCAATAGAGGAGATGAGGGAGGGCATGATATGAGTGAGCTAGATTAGGTAGTAAAGACTCAGGTCCTCAACATCCAAGATTAAACAAGTACCCCTTAAAAATATACGCCTCTCAAAAAAGATCTTTTAACTTTAAACTTTATAAATCTTACTTGTGGTTAGAATACAGCATTAAAGTTGATAAGGTTTTCTGTTTTACATGTAGGTATGTTTTTACTGAATACAGCCGTAGCCTCTAGGGAAAAGTCTCTTGGAACTAGCAGGTCAAATAATTGAAAAATTAGAAAAGCTTAATGTATCTGAGCAACATAAGGCTAGCTGCGAAAAATACTAAGCTTATAGAGAAACGCAGAAATCCAGTAATGTTCGTGCCGAACTTGATAAAAGTGCCTTATAAGAACTCAACAAGAATAAAACCTATTTTAAAAAATATGTATGATCATCAATTTGTTAGGCTGTCAAGGTCTGGCACTAAGAGGACATGATGAAAGTGATTTATCGCTGAATAAAGGCAATTTCCGAGAGCTGTGTGACCTTTTTTTCAAATTATGATGAGAACTTTGCTAAGATTTATAACTCAAAAGCATGCTTTGTGTGGGTCTGCCGCTAAAACATTGATATAATCAGTGACATCACAATTAATTTCAGAGCATATAGTTAATGAAAATAAAGAATGTGAAATGTACTCAATATTACTCAAAGCAAAGAGTTGTAAGGAGCAGCAGTTATCCCTTTGCGTTAGGTATGTAAAGGGATTCAAAATTTATGAGAGGTTTTTAACATTTCTTAATTGTTCAGATGCCTGTAGTAGTGCTGATGCTCTATCCGCAATTATTTTATCTGGTTTAAATTCCCTCGAATTGGAAAATGTGTCAATCGTAGCTCAACGCTATTTTGGAGCTAATTTAATGGCTGGAGAAAGGTGTGGTCTACAAGCAAAAATCAAACAAGTTCCTCCGCAAGCTATATTTACACATTGAATTGCTCACAGAGTTGCACTAGTTATTACTAACACGTGTAAAGATATAGATATGGTGAGAAACTTTTTTAACACTCTAGAAGCGCTATATATACATTTTTCAAAGCCACACACTCACCACAAGTATTAAAATTTGCAAACTACATTGGGATTAAAAAAATTTGAAATAATATCACAATTAAGTGATACGAGGTGGGTGTATAAATAGGACTATTAATATTCTTTGATTGTTTGATTGGGGTTAATTAATTTGAAAGTATTAAATGCATACGTAGATTTAACTAAGGACTGTTCATCCACTCCAAAAGGTAAAATACCTATTATTTACAGAAACACTAATAAAAAGATGATGATAGCACACAAAAATAAATGCATAAAAAGATAAAAACTCATTAGACCACAATACATAAATCAAACAAGAAAGAAGAAGCTTTGTCCAAAGACAACAAACATTAAAATGATGCATAATATTAGAACAAAAACGAAATATCCATTACCAAGAAATACAGGTAACCTCTAATCCATAAAAAAGAAGTAGAGAAACAAACAGAAGACGGGTTGGATGTTACAGCGTGGACAATTCTTATTCTGCCTATATTTCATTTATAACCTCAACAATGAAAGGCTTTTAAACAATTTTACAAACTTTAAAAGTAATGAATAAAGTGTGGGATCAGAAAAGCAATACTCAGTCTTTAGATACTACTTGTTTAGGGACCTCCTAATTCAAATTTAAATTCACATATAAGCAAACTAAAAGATAATGTACTTACTTAATAAATGTTCTTTCGGGTTATTATTAATCAACTGTAAGGCACACGAAAGGAAGACGCTGAGAAAATGAATGATAATTATTAACATAACTTACTTTTGATTACTCGACTTGGTCACAAAACTACATAATAGGATCATTTGTTATTCCTTTATCATTTTATTCTTCTTCAGTCCTTCAAGCCAATAATAATATGACTGACCATTAGACTCATTTTCATTTGGAGAGGGCTAAGCCTACCCTATGACGAAAATAAAGGGGAGTGCATGTCAACCACGGTTACCGTCATTCCCGAAATCTTCTTTTGGAAGTAGTCTCAAAGTTTTTCGTCTAAGTACTATGATAAATATAGCTGGTTAGAATACAGTGTAAAAAGTGAAGGGTGTTTTGCTCCGTCTGTTGGCACTTCACGCCTTCGGGGCAAAAAACACGAGAGCAGCGAGAGGCATTTGTGATAACTGGTTTCAATAACTGGTGAAAATCAGCCAAAGTTTTAAGCAAGCATAATGAATTTTCAGATACTCATAGAAATTGCACAAAGAGCTACGATACCTTCAAGGCATCAAACGATTGAGGCAATGTTTATTAAAAACACATTGCACAGTGAAGAACTCGAGATCAATTAAAGGTATATTATGGAAATCATTGATGTCATAGTCATAATGTATTTGGGTAGACAAAGGCCTGCAGCTCTGGGAGGCCACAGAGAAAATTACACTTCCACTAATAAAGGAAACCTTTTAGAATTATCTAAGCTGATGCCTCAACACAATTCAGATTTTGCAACAAAAAAAACCTTTGCTAAACATATTAGCTACAGCAGCCTTTAAATTAAACAACGAGATACTAGAGATATCAGCAAACTTAGCCAGAGAAGAAATTCACAATGATTGTGAAGATAATGTCAATGATTGTGATTTTTTTTGTTATGGTAGGCAAAGCTCGAGGTTTCGACTATCTCAAACGACGGTTAAGATAAGATTTATTAAAGAGCTTTGGAATTTGTTAAGTCTTTGATTAGTTTTAGTTTTGACTTGATAGCAACCCTGCATCAGTTCGACTATTTGCCACTAGGAGCGCCACGTTTGCAACTATTGTCAACAATAAGCTGAACGGACGCCTTCCAGCTATCAGTCTAGAATCTTCTTGAAGTCACAGTCCAGCATTCATTTATATCACATCTAATTCAAACTTATAGTAAAACGAGGTGCATTCAACAACTTATGTTGTAAGTGCGTGAAATACTTAAGTCAAATAACAAGTTTAAGTTCAACCAGGTTGGTCATACAGGTATCACAACTGCGGCCAAATGTGCCATCCTAAGGTAAAATTTCATAAATGACAATTTTTGAGATTTTTGGTTATTTGGACAAATTAGTAAATTAAAACGTTCTGTACCTTTCCTCCTAACCCAGAGTAGTAGTAGTAAGGGGCAAAATGGTTCTATTTAATTTTTTTCTCTTTTCTTGACGGTGAACCCTTTTTTAAATTGCTATATGATTGAAAACTATATATAAGTCTATATTTCCTTTGGGTCTTGGTTAGGGTTATAATAAATAAACACCTCCTTTTCTTAAAAAAAAAAACCAGCTATATTTCGCACTAACTAAGAGCTTCCTCAGGCTGGTAATAAGACATAATCTTTAGCAGTTTAAAAACTTTGTCATGAACAAACAATTATAAAATATAATAATAAAATTAATCCTCCCTGTATAACACCCAGATCCGCTATCGGAAAGCGAGGAGATATCGTAGGACGATCTCTTCCCTGAACTGGCGGATCTTCGCTCCGACCCCGCCTAAATGATGCCTGCCACGATCGCTGACGAGCTACCACTTCTTCCGGACCCAAAGAATCGTAATTCCAAGTCTAATGCAATTAGAAATAATAAGGAATGCTCAAGAGAATGGACATTATGGTGTAAAGAAGACAACTGAATTGATAAACAAAGATTGTTTTATTAAAAATTTAAATTTTAAAAGTTTGTTAAGAACTGTTTACCATGTATACTGGCAGAAAGGAAAAAAGGAAAGGCAGAGGGTTTTCTAAATCCCATTGATAAGGTCACTTACCCCTTGCAACGTATCACATAGATCATCTTGGTCCACTCACCTCCACGAGGAAAGGATATAAGTACGTGTTGGCCGTCATTGATAGTTTTAATAAATTTGCATGTTTATATCCAACTAAGACTACTTCTTCTGTTGAATGTGTCAATAAATTGGAAATTCAAAGGGCTACGTTTGGCAACCCAAAAAGAATAATCACGGACCGTTCTACGAGCTTCACACTGCAGTTTAGAGACTTTAAATTTTGTATGAATGTTGATTTCTCGCGTGTACGTATGTTCCAAGTGTGGAAAGAATAAGTCTCTCCGACCACGGCCCGAAGTGAGTGATAATTTTGTGTGGTCGTGTCGGAGTAAAGCTGGGTTCATAGCATCCGTTTTAAACGGACGTGGAACTATCTATGGCTGATGACGTCATGACGGAAGAAAAGTTGGATGGAACCAACTTTTTTTCCGGTTTTTTGTGTAACCTATTGAAACCTTCCAATCCTTCTCGTCTCTTCTCTATCTTTCTGTTTTCGCATTCATTTTTTTCTGCTCCTGCTATCTTCTTTTTTAAATTTTATTTATATTTATTTTGTTTTTTGAACCACTGGCGACTCCAGTTTTGTGTTTTTATATTATTTTCTACGAAAACTTCTACTTAGAGGAAAATGTTTGTTACTATAGAACTGAAGTAAGTATTGTAATAATTTATTTTTATTAGTATATCTAATAATAACATTATGTTAAATAAATAAATAACTTTGATTCCTTACCTTAATTCCTACTTACTTTACTTAATTCCATACTTACCTTAATCCCTAAATACCTAATATTTATATTATAATTGGCGACGAGATTTTGGAGAACCCACACATCCCCAGTTACCTAGTTCCCTACAATATGAGGAACTATGTAACAAACTTTCTAATTTATTTTCACCCAAATTTACTGTATTTAGACAGCGATTGGTGTTTTACGATCTGAAGCATAGTGAGGGAGAGTCCATTAATGAATGGTTTGTGGAGATAAAAAATGCAGCTGCCCTTAGCAAGTTCTCCTCAGCCTTAGATGACAAGGTTAAGAACAAGTTTGTAACAGGGTTAAGGAGGATCCAATCTTAGATAGACTGTGTGAAGAGGACCTGGCTCAAACTCTAAGTGCCTTGGTTGAACTTTAAACAAAGAGGCTAGTTGGAGCCAAATTTCTGCTGCTGAATCCTCATGTGTGCAGCAAATATCTAGTAAAGATAATAGACAGAAGGAGAAACCCCCTTCTTCTGATAACAGCTATAACCAGTCGAGTACAGACGAGGACAGAAATAAGATGTTTAATGAATTTTGGAAAATAGAGTCCTGGAATGATAAAAAGAAGTTAATCCGACGACTAGTGTTGCACATAAAGAAAGATAGTGATTCAGAAACGGAAAGAAAAAAGCGTGCTCTTTGGTTAACAGCATGTTTTTAAAAGGACACTTATCTCGGGTACTTATTAGCTCTAAGTTATCAAACAGACGCATCTGCTATAGGATCAGCAGTCATGTTGCTGCATACAAGAATATGAAGTATTACTCAGGCTGATACAGATAATAAGACTAAACAGGGTGTCCAGCGACCTAGAAAACCTGGAAAAGTCAGGGAATTTTATTTAAAACTTTGAATTTTTTTCATTTAACATGTAGTTAATAATAATATTTATGAGTATACAAATAACAATAAATCCATTCATCTCCCATATTGTGTTTTTAAATTTTTGTTAAGTTCAAAAAATTGTTTAATACTGGTTCTCCAAAACAGCAGTGCAATCTCTACTTTCTTAGATAATAATTAAATCTGTTTTTTTTTTGTTTTTTTTTATTATTATTATTATTATTATTTTCGATTTATCCAACATATACAGTTAATATAAATATTTTAAGGGTATGATTGCAGTGTTGTTACATTAAGAAGAAGAAGAAGAAGGTGAAGAATCTAGACAATCTCATTTTTTATTTGCTCCTAATCAATTTTAATTTTGTTTGTTATTTAATAAGTGTAGTGTTTATTTATAAGATACTTACGTATTTTTAAGTATAAAGTTGCATTCATTCTAATCAGTACTATTGAGTGATAAAAAGTGTTCGTGGAACCCTAATTATTTAAATAATGAGTTCAAGTGGGCATCACCAGTACCAGGAAACACATAAAGAGCTAAATGTTCTGTATGTAGAACTATTCTTTAATTGAGTAATATGGGCAAACAGGCATTGATTAGTCATGCTAAAGGAAAAAAAACATATTCAATTTAGTTGCCCAGATAATGAAAGAATTCAAAGTTTTTTTTCTCCTAGTTCTAGTAGTGCTCAAAATAAACAACAGACCTTTCAGTCTACTGCTACTCCTACTAATTGTAGTAGTAAAGATGCAGATGAGCCATAATGATGCAGATATAGCATTAATGAAATAATTAGAAAAAATATTGGAAGTAATGAGAAAACAGATCTTGCTTCTAAAAATAATAAGTTGACTCCATTTTTACTCAAAGAGACTGTTACAAAAGCTGAAATTTTGTGGTGCCTTCTGAATATGGTGACACATGACTCATATAGATATTGGCACATGGCTCCTATTATTCCTATAGATACTCCTAAGATATTGACAAAGCAGTTGCACTTTTTCCACTTATGTTTCTTGACAGTGAAATTGCGTCGGCTATGAAGCTGCAAAAATCTAAAGCAGGCTGTTTTATTACACGAGGGATTGCCCTTATTTTAAAAGAGAATTGAGTGATAAAATTAATAATATTCCATTTGTCGTAGTTATGAAAGCTCGATGGAGTTCGATGAAAGCTTTAATAAAATATGTCATAAGCAACAAATAGATATCAGTGTAAGATATTTTGATGATAAGAAGCAAAAATTAGTGTGGCACTACTGTAAATCACTGCTTTTAGGCTATACTACTGCGACAGATCTTTTATTAGCATTTATTAGTTCCTTTCCTGAAAATTTATTTTAAACAAATTATACAAGACACTATGGACGGCCCTAATGTCAATTTTAGTTTTCTAAAGCAACTAAAATCTCACAGAAAAGAATAAATTTTAGAATTTGGACGCGCTGACGGGAGCTGTGGCCTTCATACTGTGTATGTTTCTTTCAAAACTTGGATTCAGGCTACATGTTGGGATTTGATAACTTTTTTTAAGTATTGCTCTAACTTGGTAACAGCAGAGAATCTGCTGTTACCCAAGAATATAGAGTCTATTAGGTTTGCTACTAAAGATGACCTAAAGTGAGAAGTAAACTTTCACACTTAAACATAATTAATTTTAAATCAAACATAACATACGTGTTTGTTAGGTATCATTTTGTCAAAAATGTTTTTTACCTGGGATACCCAGTTGTATTTTACACTGTTACTGTCTACAGAGTTAAGGAAGAGAAGGCAGCTGAAACATTTTTACAAGTTAAACATTTTGACAGGATGTATTCCAGCTCGTGGATTTTAATAATATATTTTAGAGTTGATTTAATTATTTTTACAGTGACATGTTCCACACTAAATTCCCCTCTGACAATGTAGTAAGGGGCGTTAATTTTGAGCGAAAAATATTTTTTGAAGAGATAATTTTGTGCCGCTTCTCGGCCTTAAGACCTTACTCGGTGACCAACATTTTGTGACCTATAGTTCGTCACCTGAATTCTCCCTGTATTCACCTTTTTGGATTACTCTGGTAAAAGGTTAGTTCACCGCACTCTCGGCGACTCGGAACAATTGTTCCTTGCCCCTTCCCCCTTTTCACGAAATCGAAATCCCACCACCTCAAATCACTGATGAAGTCATACAAAAATTAGCTAAAGGAGATCCTAGACTGTACTACTGTTACTGTATCATATTGCTACTGCTACTTGCTATGCTACTGTATCCTAGACTCCTACTGTTACAAGGATATCTAATTCCATTTAACGGTATTATTTAAGAAAAATATTGCATATGAGATTATTTAGTGAGAAAAAATGGATGAATCCGATTGAACTAAAATTTAGCAGTTATGATGCCAATTGAACTCATCGTGTATTTGTCGACTCGAGATAATTGAAAAAGAAGATTGAGTTTTTTCTTGTTTTACAGTTTTTTATCGTTACAGTTTCATGTTCTCCTATAAACTAGTTATTTAAAGTGATTTTAAACTCATTAACATTAAATGATTGTATTTGATACAATTAATAATACAATGTACACTGGTTACTGATGATTGAAGTTACTTATCTTATGCTGTAGTCGACTTGCAAGTAAGTATTTTATCATTTTTTACTCATTACAGTATTTTTGTCAAGTTATATTTATATGACAAGGAAATTATCAATACAATTACTAAACTATGTTGTCCATAGACTTTATTGAGCTGAAATAACTAGAGCAGTTGCCTAGTAAGAAAAAATGGAACGTCACCACCTTAAGTAACTTTTTTTAGTGAATTTTTACCCTTAAGAGGATCCACTATACATGTACATTAAAAAATGGTTAGTTTTAGACTATTATGTGATGTAAATGTGATATAAATATATCTAAGTTAATTATAACTCCTCAAACCTTGGTCTTTAATACGAGTGATATCTGGTGTTACTTGCTCTCTGATAAAATAATTTATTTAACATATTTTAATTCATCGTCTTTGTACCGTTACTTATTGTACTCGGGGTACTGTAAAACTTTAAATAAAATAATAACACGTCCCCTCTCATTGCGTAATAAATGTATACGGGTCAAATGTTTTTTTATATATCAATTCTATAAACAAAAGCACTACAATATTTGTATGTTTCTTCTCACAAATGTTACTGTCACTCAGCTCTTTATAATTTTTTAACAATCTTAGTCTAAGATTAGGCATTTGAACTAATGCAGAGAATTTTAAAGTGTTCCATAAAATGCTCCCGACGGTTACCGTACGAATTTGACTGCTGGTTCAAGAACTCGTTTGAAATGAGAGAAGTGGGGATGTCAAGTCAACATGTGCGCAGGTGTCTAGTTAAACACTCAACAATGCAAGCACAGCAAACTGCCCTTAGCGAATACCTATGACAACTACAGCAGAATTAAATGGGAAGAATGAACCAATGTTAGAGAACAACGAGCCAAGGCAGGCAAAGACATTTCTGTGAAAATTGTTAAAAAGGTGGTAATTGAAGAATAATTGGAAACGCTGTTGTCCAAGTTTAACTTGGACCTCATACATTTTAAAAAGCATATTTTTAATATGTTAAAGTTCAAAATGAAGCTTATAATGAGTGCAGAAAGAATCTGTCACAAAATTCAGTATTAATCCACATTGATTTTTCCGAAAATTTCAACTATAAACTTCGACCAGCCAGCGAAATTCAAGCATACCACTTTGGGGCTACAAGACTTCAAGTTACCCTTCATACAGGAATGTTGTATCAGAGTGGCCTGGAGCCAATGTCTATCTGGGCCATTTCTCCAAGCATGGATCACGGCCCTGAATCAATTTTTCTGTCAAACCGCCCCATGACTACTCCGCAATATTCATTCTCATCCCAATGTACAACACCACTCTCTGAAATTTTTCCCACACATAACACAGAAATGATTTGTGAGACACCAGACTTAGCACAGTAATAGTAGCAGGATACGAGATTGTTAAGATAGGAGCGGATAGATACTACGAGGCAGTTAACGAAGCTTTAAATGTATCTACTGATTTGTATCAAAGATCTTATCAACAATAATTTCAAGTTAAAAAAAATTTTATATACTACGTGCCACTGCTAAAACACCAAGCAGCCTAGAAGAGGTTGCTAATATATATGGCAGTCACTTCGTCCCTACAAGCAAACTGCGTTGAACAAAGCCTTACTCCTATTTTATTAGTAGGCTCAGGTGGAAAGAAGAGGGCTTTGGACTTGGACCAAATACTTGAAAATGATGAAGAAGAAAAGGTAGACGACCACAATTCTTATATTACCAGTTCTGTTGATGTTCTCAAGATAGGAAAATATATAAAGGATGTTGTCCAGTACATTGCAGGATTTGTAGTAAAAAAAAATAAAAAATCCTTACATTGTGAAACTTGTGTGAAAGCTCTTGAATCTGGGGCAGAAGGTAGATTTATTAATATAAAAAAAAAAATATATTCTTCAAGAATGTCCCTAATTCAACCCTCAGACGACGTTGTTTATGTCTGCAAGATAGCGGAGTGTGAAGTCAGAATAGTGGAGAAAACGGATGCGTTGAATGAAAAAAATGTATTATTAAAGCTTATCACAAATAATATTTGTGATAAGCACAAAGTATAAAATGGGTACTCTAGACAAGGAGTCATTTGAAAGGCACATAAAAAAAACGATAGTAGGGCAGAAAAAGAGCTCGATAAAAGATTGGCTGCGGAAGGTGCAGTTAATGCCTATACTGCTGATTTACAAGCGGTTCTCTTATCCCCTCGCCTTAACGCGGCAAATTACTACAAGACGAAACTAAAAGTGCATAACCAAACTTATTTCGACCTCGGCAATAAAGATGTGTCATGAAGCTTCAGGAGGTTTGGAGAGTGACATTTTTGCTTCGGTCACGACAAAATTTCTCGCTGAGGAAATTGTCCAAAAACATCCAAATAAAATTATCCTATGGAGTGATGGTTGTGGATACCAGAACAGAAATGCAAAGCTGGCTAATGCCTTATTGGAATTGAGCATAAAAAACAAAATAATCATTGAGCAAAAATACCTCGAGGTGGGACACACACAGATGGAGGTTGACTCCGTTCACGCGACAATTGAAAAAAAAAACAACTCGGAAAAAGGAGAGAAGTTTACGTCCCAGCTGACTATGTGCCCATAATACAATCTGCTCGGCTTCATAATCCTTACCGAACGTACTATCTGAACCATGGTGATTTTTTTGCGTTCGACAACTTGATTTATAGTATTATAAGGCCTGGAAAGAAGACCGGGGATCTTTGCGTAAGTGACGTTTCGGCATATCAATACACACCAGAAGGAGTAATAAACTAAGCTTTCGTTTGACGATATGTGGGCACCTGTCCCACGAAGAAGCAAGCGATTAATTATTAAACCTGAAATGCACTCAAATCTTTATAGTGGGCCATGCGCAATAGAAAAAACTAAATATGATCACCTCCAAGAGCTAAAAATGTTAATTCCAGAAGACTACAGGGCGTTCTACGAGAATCTTAACTGGAAGTAACAAAACCAATAACTTATTTTAATTTTTTTTTTTACTCTTAATATTTTTTACTTTTTACTGTAATATTTTTTTAACTTTTTATACATTTTTATTGTTTTTCCTTATGAATAAAACATACATTAATAATAATCCTTTTTTATTCAAACCTGTTTCTATGCCGTTATTAATTATTTACGTGAAAGTTCAATCACCATGACGGAGGGTGTATGTCAAAGAATTTTGCCAATGCTAAGAAGCAAATGGTCATATGTCATCCTAGTTGACGAAAGACGCGCTTGGAAATAAAATTGTCATAGAGGCATTAAATGGGGTTGAATTCACTCTTTGTTAATGAATCGTGAGAGTAGCGCGGTAAGGTGGTAAGGAGAAAAACGTTTTTCGTNCCCCCTGTAGAGTAAGATAAAATTGGCATACGACCCATTGCGGTTACCACGTCGATATATTAAAGAATGTCCGTGGAGCTGTGTTCCATGATATAAATTATCATATGTTTAAAACAGATGTGAAGTCAAACCACATCCGTGTATTAATAAAAATAATTAGTTTAAATTATTGTAAGCTGAGGCTACATCACACCGCGCCTTGAGGCGCAGTGTGATTTTAATTTTTTGGCGCGGTGTGGTTTTAATTTTTCGAGACTACATCAAGCGCCTTGAGCAAGACAAAATTAGGCTAAGAAGCCGTTTAACTAAGACTATATTGTTTAAAAACCAATAGATGTTATTATTATTATTTTAATTTAGTTATTATTCCATATTACAATTTTCAAATACAATTTACAAAATTCAGTTCAAATCGTTAATGTATGACCAATTGAAAGAACATTTTGTTTTGACCAAACAAAGGATTAAGGTAAGATATAAACTTATTTACTGTTAAAAGTGTTTGATAATTAGGTTGACAATTAAGGGCCTTTTTATTATTATTATTTTTTTTTTTTATTTACGCAATTGAAGTCTATTGCCGATTAAATAAGTTACTAATGTCAATTTGCTTATATTTGATTTATTTTGTTTATTTCAATTTTTTATTTGTTAGCACTTTTAATATGGACCTTACTCAAATTATTGCGAAAAGAGACATTTTGAAAGCTCCTTAACCCGAATTAAGAAGTTATTAGATAATTTTAATGAAAGTAATTCCGACCAGTGTAGTGAGGTTTAACATTATAGATTAGATTAGATTAGAAGCAATCAAAGAATTGCATTCTCAATTTGAAGAAACACAGCGGGAGTTAATCGATTTCTCTATTGAAGAGATAAATAATAAAAATGATTTATCTGAAAAAGAATATTTTCCGCTGATAAGCAGATTGAAAAACTAATAAATAAATATCAAAATCTAGATACCAAATTGTTAGGTAAAAGCAAACCATCTGTAAAGTTATCATTTATAGACATGCCAAAATTTGATGGTCAATTTGAAAATTGGATTAGCTTCAATGATACATGTGTTGTCTTCAATTCATGAGAATTGCTCATTGGACAATATAAAAAAGATACATGATTGAAAATCTTGTCTTAAAGATAAAGCAGCTGAGCTATTAAAAAATGTAAGTATTACAGATACTAACTATTCAATATGTTAGGACATTCTCACTTCTAGGTATGGGAATAAACGTTTGATAACCCAAAGCTTAATTATCTATGCTGGATATACCGAAGATGTCGAAACCAACTAGCAATGAGTTAAATACTCTTTGCATTGAATATTTTAAATTAATCAAAGCCTAAAAAGCGCTTGGTTATGACACACAGAACTCTAATTATGTGTTAGTACCCATATTGCCAACAAAATTAGACATTGTCACTCAAAAGAAATGGGAGGAGATGAAAAGCGACAAAACTCACAAACTAGACTCATGTTACTGTTGTTATGTGCTAACATATTCATTTCAATCGAATCTTGATTTATGTATTATATTGTGAATATTCTGAATTTGTAAATACAGTCCACTTAAGACCAATTAAAAGAATATTTAGTTTTTATTGAAACCACTGCATGGCTCTATCCAGTGGCGCACCCAGGGAGGGGGGGGGGGAAGGACCCCCCCCCCCTAAAGCCAAAGATGCAAATCCGCAACACATGTTAAAGTAATAGTCTTAAGTGATGGTTGAAAAAAAAGTGAGAAGTGATTATACACAACTAGTTTTTCGCAACATATTTTTTTTTTTTATTAAAAAAAGAAGATCAAGAAGAATAGAAGTAGTAAAGTTATTTTTTAATGCGTTTAGGTCAAGGATCTTATAAAACAGGGATGGAGCACTAGGCACTAGTATACCTCTTAGGTAAAAATGTGTCGCCAAGACCCAAGGACAAGAACATGGAAAAAAATCTACATCTAATTACGACTGCGCATGCTCAGAACTTCTTAGTGGGACAAATTTCTTCCCGACTCCCGACTCTTATCCATTGCTTATTTTGAATGAAAGGTTACAATATAACATTTTTAAATCAAGTTTTTAATTAAATATTTTCTTGTTTTAAAGGATTTTTATTTTAAGTTAGTTTTTTTAAAATCAAAGTTGTATTATAAAGAGTTCTTTTTGAGCTGAGCGAAGCGAAGCTCTTATACTACACTTTGCATTTTTTATGATTAACACTCGTCCTGAACGGCTGAACCGATCTGCACAAAATTCGGCACGGTCATAGTGACTAACCACAGGAAGGTATAAATCTGAAATGGTCCAAATCGGTACACAGGGGTACGGGGTTCGGGGTACAAAAGTTTTCTCCTGAACGACTGAGCCGATCCGCACAAAATTCGGCACGATCATAGTGACCAACCACAGGAAGGTATAAATCTGAAATGGTCCAAATCGGTACACAGGGGTACGGGGTACAAAAGTTTTCTCCTGAACAGCTGAGCCGATCCTCACAAAATTCGGCACGATCATAGTGACCAACCACAGGAAGGTATAAATCTGAAATTGTCCAAATCGGTACACATGGGTACGTGGTACAGGGTACAAAAGTTTTCTCCTGAATGGCAAAACCGATCCACACAAAATTCGGCACGGTCATATAATAACCAAACACAGGAAGGCATAATTCTGAAATGGTCCAAATTGGTATACGGGGGTACGGGGTACAGAGTACAAAAGTTTTCTCCTGAACGGCTGAACCGATCCGCTAAAATAGTGTATGCTCTTCAAGACGCATGTCATCGGAAAGCTCTTTAAGAGTACAGTTATTGTTGTTATGTTAACGTTTGTCATATTTTCATTTATGAGAGGTCATTCTATTGGTAAAATAGAAAAAAATCGGGTACGTATTACCTCGGAACTTTTCCTCACTTTAGAGGCCACTAAGAGCAGCATTAGACTGATTTATTATCATTCTTAAAAAAAAACTTATTTTTAATAACTAAATTTTATTTAATTATTTGAAGTTTGGCGTTAATTTGACAAATGTAAACAAACTTTGACGTCATCAAAATTATCGCATTAATAAATAATTGTATTCACTTATAACTTTTAAACTAATTAATAGATTTTCATCAAGTTTTTTTATATTTGATCCTTAATTTTTTCCCGTTCTAACGATATGCTATAAGTCAAAAACCTATGTGTAATTTCAGTATTATTAACCGTCAAAGTTTAAAAATTCAAAAATGTATAACTTCAAAAGAGCGGCCAATATAAAAATTAAATTTGGCGGGCTTGTTTGTCATACAGAGAGGTACATTCGTGCCAAATTTCAACTCGATCAGGACCATTTTCGATTTATAACGATTTTTTTTTACATTTTTGCTGACTCAGCAACTGGGTTCAAGATGGCGGAAAAAATTGATTTTCCGACGGCACAATTACAGGTTAGGACTGATTTTTCTGCCAAGTTACAATTCTCTAGGTTAAATACCTTGGGCGCTACGATGATAACACACATACATACGTCATGCTGAAAACCACTTAGGAGGTCTTAAAAACACCTAAAACGGATAATTCCGTTGATATCTCGAAAAAAAATTTTTTTGTGAAAACAATGCTTTTCCTACTATTAATAGTGAGGAAAAGTAAAAAATGAAAATAAATAAATAAATATGAGTAAAATTCACGCTCAGCTCAACATTGCAAGCATTGCACACCTAGTTTTATAAAACTTGGGATAAAGTTATTGATTCACTCAATGAAAACATTATTTATGCAGGATTGGAAAACAATACATTAAACAAAATTAGCTAATTTTATAAATAAAACTAAAAATTACACTGGGAAACAAAAACTAGATTTAATTAAACAGTTGTGGAAACCAGGTCCGACTTTTGATTTTCCGTACACGCTATCAGGAAAAAAAAGAAGGAGATTCCAGTATCAGTGGCTTACTAAGTATGAGTGGATGGCTTATTCAAACAAAGAAAATGGAGTTTTTTGTAAATATTGCATCTTTTTTGGGAAATCGGAAGTTGGAAAGTCCGGTTCCCAAGAAGTTCGTTCTTTCGTGAAGATTACATTTAACAATTAGAAAAAAGCAATTGAAAAAATGGATTCACATCAATCCAATGACTTCCACATTCAAGCATTAGAAACATTTAATAATTTACACCGTATCATGCTTGGGTCAGATGAAGCCGTTGTGGATAAATTAGAATCCTCCCACAAAACATTAGCTCTTGAAAACCGCACTAAACTTTCAACAATTAAGTACAGTTCTATTCTGCGGAAGGAATGGATTAAGTTTGAGAGGCCACAGAGACTTTGGACCCCTAGATTTGGATAGTGATCCAGTAAAAGGTGAAGGTACTTTTAGAAATCTTTTAAGATTTCGAGTTGAGGCCGGGGATACAACTCTAAAGGAACATTTAAATACCAGTAATAAAAATGCAACTTATATCAGTTGGAACATACAGAACCAAATAATTGAAAGGGAAGATAAAACTATTTTAAACAAATTAGTTGAAAAGATTAACCATGAAAAATATTTTTCTATCCTANTAAAGTCAGTGTGTGTTATTTAATAAACTTACAACATGGTGGCAGCGGAAAAATAAAAATAAAAAGTTGTGCCGTAACTGTGAATTGTGTCGGGTGAAACAAGAAAATGTCGGGTCCGGTCGAACCGTTGGGCAAATTGGAAGCGTCGGACGGGGTATCAGCTACAGCGAGTGATTGGAAGAAATTATGAAATATATATTAAAGCATACTATTTTGATGCCAAGGACGAACAAAAAATTTCAATTCTATTACATGCAATTGGAGAAGAAGGCCGCGATGTGTACGATTCATTCGGATTGGAAGGCAGCGTCATGTTAGCGACTGTTCTGGACAAATTTCAAGAGCACTACGTACTCAATGTGAACATAACTTATGAACGTCATTAATTTTTAAAAAGGAAGCAACAAGTTGGAGAATCACACGAACAGTTCTACGCCTGCTTGAAGAACTTAAGCTCGACGTGTGACTTTGGAACTTTAGCTGAAAGCATTCTGCTTGATATATAGACACAGATTTGCAGGAGCAATTATTGAGAATGAAAGGGTTGCGTATTATAAATTATTACAAATTAGTTGAAAAGATTAACCATGAAAAATATTTTTCTATCCTAACTGATGAGATCCTCACTGATATTCTCGTGCACTGAGCAATTTTCTCTGTGTGTGAGATATGTTTCAACTGTGGAGGAAAACAATCCAAAAATATGTGAAATATTTTTAAAATTTGTACCAGTTACCAGCACCAAAGCTGAAGATCTGTATACTTAGCACTGGGTTTAGATCTAAAAAATGTCAGAGGGCAAGGGTATGATGGAGTAGCTGCAATGGCAGGAATTTCAACTCGATCAGGACCATTTTCGATTTATAACGATTTTTTTTTACATTTTTGCTGACTCAGCAACTGGGTTCAAGATGGCGGAAAAAATTGATTTTCCGACGGCACAATTACAGGTTAGGACTGATTTTTCTGCCAAGTTACAATTCTCTAGGTTAAATACCTTGGGCGCTACGATGATAACACACATACATACGTCATGCTGAAAACCACTTAGGAGGTCTTAAAAACACCTAAAACGGATAATTCCGTTGATATCTCGAAAAAAAATTTTTTTGTGAAAACAATGCTTTTCCTACTATTAATAGTGAGGAAAAGTAAAAAATGAAAATAAATAAATAAATATGAGTAAAATTCACGCTCAGCTCAACATTGCAAGCATTGCACACCTAGTTTTATAAAACTTGGGATAAAGTTATTGATTCACTCAATGAAAACATTATTTATGCAGGATTGGAAAACAATACATTAAACAAAATTAGCTAATTTTATAAATAAAACTAAAAATTACACTGGGAAACAAAAACTAGATTTAATTAAACAGTTGTGGAAACCAGGTCCGACTTTTGATTTTCCGTACACGCTATCAGGAAAAAAAAGAAGGAGATTCCAGTATCAGTGGCTTACTAAGTATGAGTGGATGGCTTATTCAAACAAAGAAAATGGAGTTTTTTGTAAATATTGCATCTTTTTTGGGAAATCGGAAGTTGGAAAGTCCGGTTCCCAAGAAGTTCGTTCTTTCGTGAAGATTACATTTAACAATTAGAAAAAAGCAATTGAAAAAATGGATTCACATCAATCCAATGACTTCCACATTCAAGCATTAGAAACATTTAATAATTTACACCGTATCATGCTTGGGTCAGATGAAGCCGTTGTGGATAAATTAGAATCCTCCCACAAAACATTAGCTCTTGAAAACCGCACTAAACTTTCAACAATTAAGTACAGTTCTATTCTGCGGAAGGAATGGATTAAGTTTGAGAGGCCACAGAGACTTTGGACCCCTAGATTTGGATAGTGATCCAGTAAAAGGTGAAGGTACTTTTAGAAATCTTTTAAGATTTCGAGTTGAGGCCGGGGATACAACTCTAAAGGAACATTTAAATACCAGTAATAAAAATGCAACTTATATCAGTTGGAACATACAGAACCAAATAATTGAAAGGGAAGATAAAACTATTTTAAACAAATTAGTTGAAAAGATTAACCATGAAAAATATTTTTCTATCCTAGCTGATGAGATCACTAATATATCGTGTAGTGAGCAATTTTCTCTGTGTGTGAGATATGTTTCAATTTTGGAGGAAAACAATCCAAAAATATTTGAAATATTTTTAAAATTTGTACAAGTTACCAGCGCCAAAGCTGAAGATCTGTATTCAGTTGTAAAACAAACTTGCTTAGCACTGGGTTTAGATCTAAAAAATGTCAGAGGGCAAGGGCATGATGGAATAGCTGCAATGGCAGGAAAATTCAAAGGACTTCAGGCTCTTTTAATGAAAGATCACCCTAACGCCATTTATGTACATTGTGCCTCTCACAGCTTAAACTTAGCTTTATCATCTAGTAGTAATGTCGTGAGTGTTAGAAAGTGTTTTGGTGTGATCCAGAAACTATACACATTTTTTGAGACCCCAAAGAGACTAAATGTTTTTTAAAAAAAAATTAAAGATCTAGAACCAGAAACAAAAAAGGAGAAATTAGTTCAGCTGTGCCATACCAGATGGGTAGAGAGGCACGATGCTGTTTTAAGTCTTAAAAGACTTTTGATTGCATAGTGGAAGCACTGAAGGAAATAATAGAGTGGAAAGATTTAGATTAAATTCAATTCAACTTTTGTTTTTAAAGCATATGCTTTATACAAATGAGTTACGCTTATAATTAAGTACCTGTAAATTCGTAACAATAAATTTTTACATAGTGGTTCTTGATGAATACAATAGTAGTATGTATAATGAAAATGCATAATCGTTTTAAGAAATTATAAGATTGCTGGGTTATTATGAACATATAAAAAAAAAATCTTTAAAGCAGAGGAAATAATAAAAAAAAGCAAAAACAAAGCAAAAGAAAGAAGCTAATTAAATGAAAATAATAATAATAGCAGAGATTATGCAATAAATTAAAGTATGCTTCCAATGTGAGCGAAAACGTAAAAGATCTTTATTCGATAGTAAATATGCCGTATTATAAAAACTACTAGAATGAACATATGCGGAAAGATCAATAATAATTTATAAATAACAATGACCCGATGAAGATAATGATTGTTAGTGGATGTGATGTAGCAAATAGATTATGTCCAATGTCTGATTGTGACTTTGATTTTGCCGCTAGTATCTAGAAGTTGCTTACCACTAGTCCCTGTAGATTCGAATAATTAATACGATATACCCGTGGTCATGATCCACAAATGTCTAAAGGGATCCACAGAAAGTTGTTAGGTGACAATTATTCATACCGCTATCATGATATGTTTAACATCGATTTCTTTGAGGTCTACATCACAACGATGTCGATAAAGAGGTTGAGATTTTGTACCAAATCTTGTTAATGCCGTGATTAAGAGGCACATACCTTCAGTCGAGTTAAAAAATGCTAAGTTTCTTTCATCGTACAGCTACAGACTCCATCTTTTCTATGGAGTTTCGTACAGAGTGGAAAATTTCCATTTTAATGCCCATATTAAAATCTGGTGTCAATAGCACTAACTAATGCTTGCAGTAAAGTTTTTAAAAGTTTTGTGTATGATACAATATCTCCTTTATGTTATCCTCGCCTTGACTCTAAGCAGAATGGTTTCAGTTCTTCCCACTCTACAGTAACTAACCTTTTTTTACATTCTTGTCAAATATTTGACCCTTAAGTCCGGTGGAGATTATAATTGAGGTTCTATTGTACAGAAAAGTGCTTGACGTAGGAGTAACGAGGTTGCTAGCTGTTTGCTTAATCTTTTTGACTTCAATGAAGTATTGAAATCTTTTGATCATATTATTAACCTGGGGTTGTTTACAAGTCCAAAAATCCCCGGGCTCTAAAAAACAAAAACAAAAACTCTCTCCCTGTATTTTGGCAACATAGCACGAAAGCGTGGGTAACTGCCATTATTTTTCAAGAGTGGTTCTCTTATTGCTTCGTTCCAGAAGTTAAAAGTTATTTGGATAAGGAGGGTTTACCTTTCAAGGTGTTATTGACTATTGATAACGCTCCGGGCCATCCACAGCACATTCATTTCAACAGAAGATGAAAATGTGCTGGTTATATTTTTACCGAGCACAGCATTGTTGCTACAGCCTCTTGACCAAGGTATCATTAGATGTTCCAAAGCCACACACACACATGTTACGTATTCGAGATATTGCTTGGGTGTATTGATGCAGAACTAGAAGCTAGTGTCATGGACTGCTGGAAATCATTCCATATTGCTGATGATAATTTTCATATAGGGAGCAATGGACAGTTTGAAACCACAAACGGTGAAAGCTTGTTGGAAGGCGTAGTAGAGTGAAATCATGGAGGGAGTGAAAGGTTTTTTACAAAATATATATATGTACTGTTTTTTTACCACATTTGTACGTAATTTTAGTGTGTTTAAAAAAAATGGGTTACACATACTTAAGTTAAAATAAATAACTAATTAATTAACTGATGTTATTTAATATATGTACATTTAGATAATAATTAATTTCAATCACATCACAAGATTTCCACTCATAATTAGTGTTTCCACCTATCCACGGATTTCGGTATCCGCGGCATGCCTAGATCGTGTACCCCGCGGAGAAAGCGGCTCTAAATGTATTTAAAAGTCGATGTTTTGCATCGTAACGCATTCTATAGAGATTTTTGTAAACCTCTTACTTACTGAGCTTTTTCTTAAAGATTCAAAAACCCTCAACTAACATTTTTATCATAGCTGGCCACATGCAGTAGGAGATCTGGATGTAAATGTAAGTACATTGATTATTTAAATTAAGTTATTGAATATTATGTCAATTCAAATTGATTTTCAACTACAATTAGCAATTTATTAATTGAGAGGTACAATGCCACAAAGCTGGAAAGTAAGTAAAATTATACTTCTGCATAAAAAAGGAGATAGGAGTATGATAAACAGTGCAGCGTAGGGAAAATATATAAAACACACTCAGTGGAGCAAACAGGTTTCAGAGCAGGGTATTCGATGAATGACCATCTTCACACAATAAGCCAGGTAAAGAAAAATTCAAAAAATATACGTCCATAAAATATGTGAATATATGTCCATTATACTCGTACCTATGCTTCCTAGACTTTAATTGTCAACGGAAATATTTCCTCCGAGAGCCAATACCACGGTTCAGCCGGAATCTCTTTAATGTAATTTCTTTTTCTTAGTTGAAGGGGGCCGCGGGGCTCGTCGGGGTGCGCGGGTTAGAGGACCCCGGGCCTTGGCTTCCCCTCCCAGCGCCACTGGAAGGGAGCCTAGTGGGCGGGCCTACTCCCTCCAGCACCTCTGGGGAGCGTGGTGGGGATAGAGGCTAGGTACCTAGCCCGGAGCCTTCACTCGGTGCCACTTGCTCCGGAGCCTCCGGCTTGGCCACTTCTCCTCTCTCTCTTCTTCCCTTCCCTTTTAGGCTAGGTACTTCCCTTGACGTGGTATTATATTGTGTATTTATATATATGTATTTTTCTTTAGTCGTGAATATACAAGTTATCATGGAGTTGTGACACTCACTTCCAAAAGGAACAGAAATAAAATAGAACACAAATCAGATTTTATCATATAGGTATCTACTTGTCAATATGAGGCTTATCATATACAGAAAATAAAAATAATAAAAGTATACAAAANCTATCCTGTTTTATTCCACCCGCTGATAGGGGGTCACTATCAGCCGTCCTGGGTCTAGGTCCGCGATTTCTTGTGTTTTCTGTTACAGGTGGTGATTAGACGACGCCGGCTGCTGCGTCAAGTCGAGTTTGTCTCTTCTCGAGTCAAAGAGAGACTGGCGACCGTGTAAGGTATATTTTAAGTTTCAGGTCCCTCCTTTTGCCCCCGGGACTGGTCGGGGCCTCGACAGGAGCTCGCGATACCCCGGTTGTGCGCCCCGCGGCCACTAGGGCCCCGGGCGCCGGTGTCATAATAAAGCATTCAACTCATTGAAGCACAAAGAGATATGGGTGGCACTCAGAGATGTTGGAATAGGAGAAGCTTACATAGAAGTGATTACGTGAGCATGGATATTAGAAACGGGTTTGAGCATCTGGAAGAATTCGTAGACGCCTAAGAGAAAGGCAGTAAGTAAGAATACACTAGGGCATCTAAGGATACTGCAGACCAGGAGTGTAACTCCAGCAATTCTCCCTTCGAGAGATATAAGGAAACTCTTCAGAGAGAATGGAGGCAGTGGAAAGCGTGTGAAGACGGGGGTTACCGAGGCAACCTGGGAGACAGTAAACCGCAGGAAGAAAATGAAGACCTCTAGAACATGAACACCTTCTCAAGAACCCCAGTAGCTCCCCAGGAACAAAGAAAAAGAAAGAGGAAGAGCCCAAGAGAGATAAGAAAAAATAAATAAATAAAAAGGGGCATCACATCAGTATGTACCGGTCTAGGAGGAAGTGCTGACGCGGGGGTTCATAGCCCTCGCCGGGTGACCTGCTCACGGAGCCGACCGGAGGCACTCTGTGTCCGGCCCTCTTACAGTAGAGTTCAAATATAGTGCATTAGTAGTTTCAGTCAACCACTTGTCTTATTATTTATCTTTACGAGCTTTGTTTGGCTTACGCCGACAGGATTTGTGTATACACACTATGTAGAAGAGCCAGACATATCGGACCTCGTATACCAACACAACCTATCACCAATCATCGGCCCGCTACAAGTATATTACACCATAGCTTCTCCACTATACGTTGAGAATAACAGCATGTCCCATCTTTGACTCTCCGTAAGTTCGGTTAAGATTTGGTTAATATTGCTTGAACTGTAGAAAAGCAGTTATCTCTCCACTTATATGCAATATGTTTAAAATTTAACTCTATAACTGTTTTGCAGGTTTAGTGATATGGTATTCAACTTTATCAGCATTCTTCTAGCTCAACTCCATTTGTTTGGATAATTTCATTGATATCTGGTAAGATTACGTAATACTTAGATCTAACTGCATTAAGCCAACCTCTAACTAGTGAAATTTAAACTTCCTATTTATCATAATAGGAAGTTTTATTTGCCACAATCCTGATATCTCCGAAACTAATTATGAAGAAACTGCAATCCCATTGCGCTATTTCAAGAAATACAGCCCTAATAATTTATTCGTTGAAGCGGCAGAATACACTACATATGTATGCATTCTGTAAACAAGGAAAAGAGCTAAAGACAGACGCCAATGAAATAAAGGCACTTGTTGCCTTGCATTTATTAATTGGCGTCTTAAAATATCCTAGAGTAAGGATGTTTTGGGACAGAAACTTTGGTAATCAAAGTTTCATTGAAACTATGTCAAGAGATCGCTTCTTTACTTTTCGCAAAAATCTACATTTCGTCGACTGTATAGAAAAAGGAGCAGAAGAAAAATCAAAAGAAGACCGCATATGATGACCAAAAGTGAGACCCTTGTTAGAATCCATAAGAAACCGTTGCCTTTTACTCAGTATGGCGCGCGAACTCAGTATTGACGAGCAAATGGTCCCTTTTAAGGGTAATTTAAATATAAAACAATATATTAAGGGGAAGCCTTGTCCTTAGGATATTAACCACGTTTTCTTAAGCGGTAAATCTGGAATTGCTTACGACTTTTTGGTTAACCAAGGATCAACAACGAAATATGTACAGGGATCCAAAGAAATGGGTATTGGAGCTGCTACAGTACTAACACTTCTGCAAAAGGGTGCGAGCAGAAGGCCATGTACTTCGATAATTATTTCAGTTCATATAGTTTAAGAGTACATTTAAAAAGAGAAATTTATGCAGCAGGAAAAGTAAGAGTAAATCGATTTTCAAATCCACCTGTAACTAATGACAAACTAATAAAACAACAGACTAGAGTATATTCTGAACAAGTAATTAGTAAGCATGGAATAATTTTAACAAAATGGTTGGATAATCGACCTATTGCCCTGGCATCAAATTTTGTAGGGATAGGACAGTGTGATTTAGTCAAACGGTATAGTAAGAATGAAAAAAAATCTCTCGGCCAGAACGTCGGACTTCACCCCCTTCGTGACGCGGATTTCACCGGAAAACCAAGCTGTTTATCTTGGCCAGAAGTTGTAAAATGGTATAACAAAGGAATGGGAGATGTTGATCTGTTAGATCAACATATCAGTAATTACAGGACCTTTATAAATATAACCTGATTAGACGTGGCCTGTCTATAACCTCTTCTCCGGCTCTTTTGTATACGTCTTGTTGAAACTCAGTTATGAAGTCATAACGACATTTTAAAATAACGTATCACGGTAAACAAAAATTCGACTTATTAACTCTATTATTATTTCGTTTTGATTTTATTACTACGGCGGTAAAATGCCGAACATTCGGATGTGTGGAAGGGGTTTGGGCGAAGCAGTGACAAAAAGTTAGCCAAATTTAATAAATGCGGCAAAGAGTATAAAGCCAGCGGAAATACTTCCAACCTATCAGAAGACATAAAAAGAAATCACAGTAATTTATTACATACTCATACTGACTGTAATAAAGACCTAGAAAGTCAATTAAGTGACACGGTAAGTATTAGTTCTTCATCGGTGAGATCTATAACTCAATATTTTCGCCGTCAAAATTCTTAAGAATTAATAGTGCAAAGAAAAAGAAACTTGACAAAGCATTAGTTTATATGAAAGCCACTGACTTTCAGCCATTTCAGATTGTGGAGGATAAGGGATTTCAATATTTGTTGTTGTTAGATACGAGGTATGTTGTTCCCTACAAAGGTACCTTAAGAAACAAATACCTTGTTAATTACTTCGCAGAAGTGGACCAATCATTAAAAAACAAGTTGCAAGGAACGGAATTTGTTAGTTTAACTTGCTATTAGTGGACTTCGAGGGCAAGTGACAGTTACTTGACAGACACCAGTCACTTTTTTAATGATTTTAAGTACCAAAATGCAGTATTGTCGATACAGCACTTGACGCTAAGCCATGCAGCTGAAAATTTAGCGTCAGCTATAAGTGATATTTTATCTCATTGGGATTTGAAAAAGAAAGTAGTGTGTATTGTTACTGACAATGCTGTTAATATTGGCAAAGCTTGTCAATGTGATGCTCTCAGGGTCAGAAGTCAACCCTGCTTAGCCCACACTCTGAATCTAATTATTCAAGATGCTTTAAAAGGAGAACACTTTTCTCTCATTTTAAAGAAATGTAAGGAAATTGTCACACATGTTAAGCAAAGTAATATTGCCACCGAAAATCCGCGCAAAGAGCAGCGAGTGACGAACAAACAGAATCTGAAATTGATTCAGGAGGTACCAACAAGGTGGAACAGCTCGTACTTTATGATAAAAAGGTTGATAGAAGTTCATGGTCCTTTGACAGTGGCTTTATCGAAGACCACAAGGGCCCCTATGGGACTAACTGCTGATGATATTTCGGTTTTGGAGGATTTGTCCTACTTCTTGAGCCTTTTGAAGAAAGCACTAGAAAATTATCAGGAGATAATTACACAACTGCATCGTTAATTATTCCATTGTTTTTTATATTTAACGCTATCACAAACACAAGTAAAAACTGAGGTGGGCAAACAGGTGCTGAAGTGTTTACTTGATGGCATTAAATCAAGACTTTTTGTATCCGAGGAAAGAACGACATGTAGGTAAGCAACTCTCCTCGATCCTAGGCTGAAGAAAGAGGCTTTCCACAGCATTGAAATTGCTAAGGCGACAGCTTCGCTTTTGCAAGCCAAATTGCCAAACCATGTCGTCACTTCATCGGCTTCAAAGGAATCCCTTTATGAAGATGGTGCATCAACGTCTGGAGGACTTTCGAGTAATGTTGATACAGACAACGTTCATTTTGACTTTATTAAGAAGATGCTCGAAGAAAAACGCCGAAATAAAACAGTTGATACAATAATATTACTGAGGCAGTATCTAGAACGACCTAACACTACTAGTGACCCTCTGCTCTACTGGAAGCTATTTGTTAATTCTAGTCTCGAATCTTACTATTCTTTTAATACCATCATTACATTTTTCATCATTTTATTGTAATTTTTTAAATGTACATAATTTGTTTTTTCTTGTAGGTGAATGGCCATGAGTTTGCACCCCTGCAAAGATGTGCACTCAAGTACCTTTGTGTGCCAGCCATTTCCGTGCCATCGAAAAGGATTTTTAGTAAAGCTGGACAGAGATTGTGTCCAATAGAAGATCTAACATGAAATCGAAGAATGTTAATGTTGTGATGAATTTGAGAATATTGGGTATAACCTCTTCGTCAAAACCTCATGTATATGTTTTATTTAAACTGCTATTTGTACTGTTCTCTGCTAGTTTTTGTTTATTAAACCCTGTTATAATCGGTTATCTTTTGTTCTTCCATTCACTACAATTTAATCAACAAAAATACGTAATTCTCGACAATGAGTAAATTACTGCGACCTGAAAGATTCGAAGTTTTTTCCAGCTCTCCTACAGCAGAATTGGAATGGAAACATTGGCATTAGACTTTCACTAATTTTATTAGGCTGCTTGTTAGTACAATTAAATCTGAAGAGGTAAAATTACAACTTCTTAATCATAATTTCTCCTTCTGTGTATGAAAATATAAATGAATGTAAAACATTTTTTGCAGCAATTGAAGTTCTCGAAAAATTATATTTAAAGCCTGTCAATGAAATATATGCTAGGCATGTGTTAGCGACGCGTAAGCAGTAGCCAGGGGAGATAATTGACCATTTTTACAAGCTCTTAAGACTTTGAGTAAAAATTGCAACTTTAAATCTGTTATTGCAGAAATTAATAGAGATGAATTTATTAGAGTATTTTATAAGTGGTTTACAGTCAAGTCAAATTAGACAACGACTATTATAAAATCTTACTCTTTCTCTATCTTGTGCTTTTGACCAAGCTCGAGCCTTGGAAGCAGCTCAACATCATTCGTCGCTCTACAATACTCAACAAAGCACAGACTTAGTTGTAAATGCTGTTAAAAGTCAAGAATCTACCTCCTCTTAAGTAAATGGTGTGGCACGAAGAAATAACTAGCAAAAGTGCTACTTTTGTGGCCAAGATCGACATTCGAGGTTTAAATGTTCCGCTAAGCATTCTGTGTACCACACTTGTAAAAAACGGGCATTATTCTAATGTGTGTCAATCTAACGTAACAGTATCATCTGGTACCCTAACTGCCTCGCCTCGGCCATTAGAGAGGGCTACTGTGACAATGCTTTTAAACAACATTAAAACTGATGCGTTACTAGACACGGGCAGCTCTGAGAGTTAAATTAGTGGTAAAAAGATGACTAATCTCTTTGTTCAATTTGTAAAGAAAACCGAAAAGGAATTTGTTATTCAATGTATTTCGTTCGATAAGAAGAATAGGGATTTATTGCCCGAAGAGTCTAAAAACTTAAGCGTTCACGCTGCCTTGTCAGGTAAAAAACAGATACAAAATGCAATTGCTGTTATTAAAAATGTTAAGGAATATAGAACAGTGGCTATTCAGATCGACGATGATATTCGGAAAGAATATTTCGATGAAGCAGAAAATATTGTTTCAAAGAATTTCTATTAAAAGAATATATTACTATCTTAAGTCTTCAATCAATGAAACCTTCACAAATAGAGTTAGACGATCGAATTAGGCAATTAGAACACCAATTATTAAACTTAAGTACAATCAAAGATGAAATAAAACTGCACCATATTGAAAAAAATAAATCAAAACTTTTGTCCGAAAACAGTCTGAACAGACAGAATGGTTACGTAGATTGGAGAATGAATGCAATGGCTCCGCTAAAGACTGATACGAAACTAATATAAAGAAAACTGAACTGAGACAAATAGTGAAATAGAAGTGCAAAACGAGAGGCAGACGCCAATAAAACAGTAAAAATCCTTGTAAATGGGGTTAAAAACTTTATGTAGTATGAAATACAAATGGATTCTCCCATAAGCTTGAAGTTCAAACTGGCCAGAGTATTGTTCAGGATGGTGAACCGGTTTTGGCTTGTCAAGCAATGTTATCGTTCGAATGACCAGAGAAGTCCCAGAAAACAAAAATCACATGTTTTTTTGTCAACTATTACACATCACTCCCTCTCCTTAAATATCTAAAAGGAAAAGGTATTTATTCTTTGGGCACTATCCGACAAGATAGTTTACCGAATAATCCTTTCCCTCTAAGTGTGGAGTGAAAGTGTCTGAGTGATCGTTAGACAAAGTTTCTTACGAGAATTTTAGCTTAAATATTAATTGAATAAGAGAATGGAGTGTAAGAAATGTTAAGTAGAATTGTGATAAAGTTATGTAATGCCTGGAATCAATGGAAAAGGCTTGAAAATGACCTAAAGGGGTTGAAATATTAAAAAAAAAAATGTTCAACAAGAGCATGATAAGTGCAGTACGAATGAACGAAGAAAGATTGATAAATTAGCTCCAGTTAGGAAGGATTTGTTAGTTGGTAACTGAAAAAAAAAAAAATACATTCCTGGGGAAAAGCTTACGATTGATGAAAAGTTAGTGGCATATCTGGGTAGATATCCAATATACCGAGAACAAGCCTGACAAATACTGTTGCGCTCGCAGATTCAAAGTCATATCCTGCGCTATATCTCAAACTTTATTGTGAAACACAGCCTGAAGGCCTCTATCGTGTAACTAACCGCCCATATAGATATAGTCCTGATCTCTTCCTGGAAAGGGATCATATTTAATTACTGACAACTAGTACTAGTACATTTAGCCATTGGCGAAATTACTTTTAAAAAAAGTGGAATAACATTATTATGGACTCGAAGATATAACAAGAAAGAAATAACTACAGCATTCTTGCCTTCAATGAACAGGAAAATAGATTCTTCTATGTTTCGATTCCATAAAGAAGTGATAATGGTTTTGTTGTAACGAGAAAACATAAGTGTGAGGTACTAATCAGTTCCGAACACGACTATGCTAAAGCCGATGATGTACAAAAAAAACTGAAATGATTTATTATTTCATTTTATAGCAAACAAAAAAGTGGATTTGATGAGGTCGACCAACTAAGCGCTAATTACAACGTGGGCAGGAAACCCAACAGATTGCCGCTAGCTGTAATTTTCTTACTGCTAAATTTCACAGGAATTATCGCACATATGTTGCTTACTGCTGAGCACGCCTCTAAGATGCATTATCACCAAGAGGAAAAGGAATTTGCGCGGAAGGAAAAAGAAAATGACAAAACCCACAGGTAATGACGTCGTTGATGCTACGTAAGACTTGCAGGAAGCATTGTTAACTCCGAAAGTAGAGGTTACAAGTTTAATTATAAATCAAAACTCTATTCCAACAACTTAACCATTTATGATTTAAGAACGAGACAAGCTGTCTGTAATGTCGAGTAAGAAACGCTCGCTCATAGAGAAGCGAATGAAATCGCCTAATTTTTTTTTTAATTTATCGAACATAGATCAACTAGAAAGAAATAAAAATATCGAATTTATATTTTATACCGACAACTGTTGTAGCCAACAGAAAAATAAATACATGTTTGACATGCAGGTACATGTTTTCCTAACCAAATTCTCCAATATTAAAAGCATTTCTCACAAATTCCGTATTTCCGGACACACAAAATGAAGGTGACTCCGTAATAGAACGGGAAGAACAGTTTATATTTCAGCCCAAAACTACACGCTCATAAGACGTTCAAAGAAAACTACCGTTTTATCAAGTAAAATAATTTTTTGTATGACAATATAATTAACTTTACAGACTTATCGAAAATCCTTTTAGTACATTTAAATTATAAAAATTATTATAGCAAATATTTCCAACTTTTAAATAAATTATATCTCATGCTGAAGAATTTAAAATTGTAAATATTTTTCAAAACAATGTAGCGACAAGAAAAGAAAGAACGGGAATGTCAGACAGACAAAATACCTGTGACTCAAAATTAACTAGAGAAAAAGACTTGTGACAAGCCAGTAGGGATTTCTGTAAACAAAAAAGTCAATGTCTTTAGTCGAAAGTGACCATATTCCTAATTGCTACCGATATTTTTACACAGGATTGTCTAAACAAGTAGGTAAGAAAACTCTCTCATAGAGTTGAATTATGTCAACCACACCGTTCCAGATGTCTCAATGGCATCAACTATTTCTGGGAAAATATTTCCCAGCTATATTTGGGTTATCTTTAATGGTTCACCACCATATTTATTTGCCATTTATTTGAACCAGGGTCAGGTTTATCGTTTGTAAGCGACTGATATTTTACATGGACCAATCTGAGTGAACAGAACTTGGCAAGAGGAGAATGAGAATAAACTAAGTGTAGCTGACGATGGAGATGTTCAGTCAGACTATGATTGAGCAATTTAAATTCAACGTTCAATTTTCATTACTATATTAACTGACTCGTGTTGCCTGTCTAATTTTATAGCAAACGACATTTGTTTAAAATGGCCATATTTATCAGTAGTTGGCATGCTTTTTAGGTCCTGCCAATATTTATAGTACATAATTGAATTCAATGTGTATCGTACCAAGAAATGCAGAGAAGTTGGCCTGCCAGTAAGCTTGAAGAAACCCATTTACTTTTTTGAATGGAAGTGAAGACAAAATCGAATATTAGAGGAGAGGCTGGGACCAGCAGAAAATCATTTCAGGAAGGAATGAAGGAGTTCAGGGTTTTCTTTAGTAACGTGTTCAGGATATGAGGAGATACTAAGGAATTGAGTGCTGTGATTAATATGTTTAAAACATATTGAGAGGCATCTAGTTGATTATCAAAACAAAACATCTCAGGGGTATAACACAAGAGAAAAAGTAAATCTAGAAACAATTCCACATATACATATTAGCAAAATCTGAAGTAGGGCACGGTTATCTAGGTGTAAAAATGTATAGTAAACTAGCCCACAGCTAAAAACTTGGAATACAAAGAATTTTGTAAATCTATAAAAGGTTAACTACTGGAGATCCCTCTGTACAGCGTAAAATCAATTTTTTAAGCAAAATGAATTGTAAATTGTTTTGTTTTTTTTTCTAATTTTGACATTTTGTACAATGGGGGGTCGCCATATCGGCTTGAAAACGTTCATTTCGTGCTCCGTGTTTTTTGTGGTTTTTAAATAGTTTTACTGAAAGTGTGCAATTAAGTGTATTTTAAGTGGATAGACAAAGAGAAATATACAACAAAGCCTAAAATTAAAAGGTTAGTAAATTATTAATATCTAAAGATTGTCAGTGTTTGAAGTAATAATCTATAGCGTATAATAATTTACATATATTTTTATCGGTCAGTCATACGTATCCACCAATTACCCAATATATCCTATTAAAACGACCTTGAAATTAATTTTCCGAGAAGTCACTGAGTGCAGCACTAATCAACTATTAAGTGTATAAAGGTTCATCTAACGCCTGAATGAAACAACATACCGAAGGGAAGGCGGAAAAATCCAAGAGGTCTAGATCAGAAAACTCCCCAGGTAATTCATTCCTCAAATCTTCAGTGTGGAAAAAAGCAGTAATGGAACTTGCTACATTCGCTCAACTACTTGATGAAAAATTAAAGCCTTTAGCAACGAATGAAGATGTAGATATTATACAAGAGAAGTTAGACAAGGTTTTAAAAGAAAATAAAGCTATAAAGGAAGAGTTTGCTATTGTCAAAGCAGATAATTCAAGCTAATCGCAGTAGAAGAAACAACCTGAATTTCTGGGGCCTTTCTTGTGGTCCAAATAAAAACTATACGGAAACTGTGCAAAAATTGTGTAGGGAAAAATTGCACTTAGAGAGGAAATATTTATTAATAGAGATCATCCCGATGGATCTCCCGATAACCTGAGAATCCCTATCAAAGCACACATACCACTTGATTCGAATATTAACTGTTAGGAGTGCACTTGGTCAAGGGAATGTAAGATGTGCAACCTCGGCGGAATGCATTAGCCGGCCGTGGGAAGCAGGCTGGCTAGACTAGCCTGGTAAGGGGGAGGGAGACAGGAGGCTAATCAGTCTAGCCCAGGTACTCGTGTGATGTGGTCTCTCTGTGTTGAGATTTGAAGTGACATAAATAATAATGTAATGTCAAAATGTCAAAATAAATACAGTCGTTGTTGTTTGGTTTGAGAGTTAATCGAGGAGTATTATTTTAAAATATAAATTAGTTTTATATATGTGTCATGTGTCTATCAGAACAATTCGGCCTCCAACACTCTGCTGGTTATCCGTGCTACACCTCGCGTACTGCGCTCCGTCACCGGGTAAGTCCCTTTAATTCAATTATTTCGGGGCGGTGCTATCTGGATCAGACGTCGGTCGCATCGGCCAGACAGTGTCAGTCACCAGAGTATGGTGGGACGGGAGTAATAAAGCATACCAGATTAGTTTGGCTAGCTGGCCGACCGGGTTGGAGGGTAATGTAAGGGGAACTAGTTTAGACTTAGGCGATAATTGTTTAGGACATCTCCTAGAGGAANATTGTACAGAGACCTAAAAGTAGCCTAATTAAAATTATATGCAACATTTTTAAGTTATACCTTGCGTTATATTGCAGCCAAGTGGGTAATGTTAGTATGGAGATGACTAAGCCTTTAATTTTGGAGCCATCAATTCCTTTTCTTGAATCAAAGTCAAACACTGAATATTACAGGTCTAAGAATTCCTCAACTGAAGCAGCTCGGTATGTTATTTTTATTTTATTTTATTTTTTTTTTTTTTAATAATAACAAAATCAGTAATTTAACACTATTATTCATTAAAAACTACAATAAAAGAATTAAATTTGATTGTACTCGAAAATTTTATACATTCTCTAATACAAAATTCTTAACCAGCCCCTATAAATCCTAAAATTTTGTTTCGTCAAAAAAATGTATATTTTATCCAGGAGCTGCTGGCGTGCGATAAAGTGTCTGACTAATATTAAGCTAGAATTTTTAGTGTAAGTAAAAATCAGGGATCTTTTGGTGCTAAGTTCATTTGTTGGACATAGCTTGACAAAAGGCATTTAAAAAAAAAAAAAAAAAAAAAAAAAAAAAAAAAAAAAAAAAAAAAAAAAAA
>KZ651452.1:15102-30296 GCA_001010745.2 Gerris buenoi | reverse complement strand
ATTTTTTTTATTTATACATGTTCAGACCGGTGGAGAGCGGCCATGTCCCGTCCTGGGTGGTGGACAATATGATTTTCATGATCCTGAGCAAAAAATTAGTCAGTATACCAAAAATCAAGTTGATGTTAGTTAGTCACTTGATAGGTAAAATTACTACAACTTTAAAGTGGTGGACACGAGCCATGTCCCATGGTTTTTGGTGGACAATTAGTTTTCAGTAATTGTTATGGTCTAAACAACGATTAAAATAAAAATTAGCTTGATGTTAGTTAGTCATCAACAGGATGAAATGTATACCACTTTAACAGCTTGTAGGCCAGCTATGTCCCGCGGGCCAACTTCCCCGACCACATATTCGTTGTGGACAAGGAAAAAATAACTCATACTCAAAATTCTAGCTTGATGTTAGTCAGACATTTTTTTGCACGCTATCTCCTGGACTATTAGTATTATATGTGATGGCAAAAGCCATGTTTATGTAACTAAATAAATCCATACTAACTAATATGTGTATGGTTATAGGTATTTTCTTGTTTGTAGGTTATTAGCGTATTAGGAATTAGTGCGTAAGTCTGGGGATATTGGCTGGGATGCGTAGTGTTAGGGTTGCTCCATTTCAGGGACTCAGAATAAAGGAGTTAGTTAGAATTCTGTGAGAAATTAGTAAATAAGGAATACTTTAAGTTTTTTTTAATTCTTGTTGGGAGAATAAGGTCGGTAGAGCTTAAGTTGTTGTGGAATCGTGAACCTTTGCTAACCGTGGAGTGGCGGACTATTTCCGCATTTCTTTGAAGTTGAACAGTTTATTTTATGCACATTTTATTTTATTTGCATTTTAGTTTTGTTGCATTTCTTTGTAATTTGCTTTCTGTGAATTTACTTTTATAGGAACTTTATCTTATCCACATTTCTTTGTAATTTTTGCTCAGTTTATTTGACTAATTATATGTTGTATTCCTTACAACTCCCATCTGTGTCATTGAGTCTCTCACTTATTTTCTTTCCTCGACCGGACCTACCAGCGGGGCGCGGGTCATAACATTAACAAAATACTTTCTAGTTGTTACAAACTCGACGGAACACCCTTCAGTGTGTTCCGTGTTTACAACAGGATTTTAGCAAAAAGGTATAAGAAAGGAAATTACTAAAAAAAACAAACTTTAAAGTCAAAGTTCTCATAGACCAACTAATCATAGACGGATATAAATTCGAGATGACCAACGATTTTTAAGCATCAATGATAACCTTAGTATACACCCCAATAATCCCCCTGCCAAATTCGTCGGTATGCCTTTTATCAAAGGGTTACCAAATCAAGTTCAAAAACTTTTGACCAAATTTGATTTCCCCAATATCAAATTTGGATACAAACCACTGAACAAAAAAGCCAAATTATATTACAATCTTAAAGATAAAATTCCTTTTGGAAATACTGTCAGGTTGATTTATGAAATCCCATGTGGCCGTGGCCAATGTAAAAAAAGTTACATTGGGGAGAGCAACCAATTAATCAGCAATCTTATCAAACAACATAAGTACGATGTAAGCAAAGGCAATTCCAATACAGCTCTATCATGTCATGCATTGGCCACTAATCACATTTTCAATTTTGATGACACAAAAATCATCATTGTAGAAAACAATTCAAATCGCATGAAGATGGTTGAAGTGCTTGACATATCAATAAGGTAAGACACCACAGTGGACATAGAAACAAACACCAGATCCCTCAACAAATATTATAATGGCATCTACAACCATTCAATTCATAATTCCCGCCATGGCACATTATAATTACATACTTTTTCCGGCGGATACAGATATGCTTAGTTTATATTAATTGAATGTATTATACTATTATAAATATTAATTTATTAGTAGAATTACTCGAGAACTTGTACATTATGATGAATTAATAATCAAATTGAACAATTTATGATATGTATGAGTCAAATGGACTTGCTTATCTTGTGATAACACTGTGATATTGAATAAGACCAGTTATCATTGTTTTTTTAATTTTAATTATCCTCTGTTTTTATTGTTAAGATTATATTGTTATCCAGTTATTTTTATTTAGTTTATAAAAATTTAATGTTGATGAAGCGTACAACGTATGTAGTCTGTGAGTCGTGAGTGAGGAGATTTAGTTCATAGTAACTGTTTCACGAAGGAATCATGTTTGTTCCTAATTTTATTCATTAACTTATATTCACAACAAAGAACAATCCTCACTATTCAAATCACAGGTAGACTCTTTGTACCAGTCAAATCAATTACATAAGCAGTGTGTTACAATGTTGTTCTAAATTCTAAATATAGATTATTTTCTAGGCTTGAAAATGGCTTGTCGGGCCGAAACGTTACCAACTAAATAAGAGTAGTTTAATTACCCTAAAGGATCCACACTACATTCTAAAGAAGTTAAAATATTAGCAAAACAATTTGAAGGAGGACAAGTGAAGCAAGCGTAGAAACTGAGAAACCATAAAAGAACTCCTCAATGGCGTTGGACTATTGAAACAATATTTTGTCACTTGTGAACTCTCCAAAGAGGTCAGATAAGGTAGCTTAAAAGAAAATTAATAGAATCAAACATTTAGTTTCGTCTGTTAACAGACTTTAATCACAGATAGTTTTTAAAATAATTGTTTTAAATTTTTTTTCTTTTTAAAATTGTTTTACATAAATATATATATTTAAAATAAATAATATGTATTATTATTTTAGTAAATAATAATTTAGTATACTATAAATAATATAATTATTGCTTTATTAATAATAATTATAAAACAAATTATGCTCTTATTTCTCAATAGTTTTTAATAAAAACCCCTCTATAATAATTATATAAGTTAAGCACAGCCCATGTTAAATATTTGTTTATGTTTTCGTTTATTCTCAGATTGGTCAAAACAATTAGCTTAGTGTAATGAAAACATTAATGTTAAGCCATATTTTATTTTTCTTCTTTCTTTCTTTTCTTTATGACCCAATTTTCTGACTTATTATGTTTATTTTGACTTCTTCCTCCTCTATGAAGTCATAGACGACCTATTAGGTCATTAAGTACGGAGTCAGTAAGTACGTCTATTATCTTTATGTTATTTGTATTATTATTTTTTTTTTAATATATTTTTATCGCTTGAATTCTTTTTATAACTTCTCCAATTTTATAAAAAAAAAAAAACTTTAGTGCAAGAAGTAATTTTGTTCATAAAAATTAAGAAGTAACAAAGTTGACACTTTTCACTTATTGATCTTCAATTGATTAAGCATGTTTGATTTCTTTAAAGAATAAGCCTGCAGCCAAGTTGATTTGTAGGTTTTATTTTTTTTCCCCATCGTATATTTTATTCCCTAGTATACTCTAAATACTTCTTTATCATAAAAAGACCTGAATGTGAGGCCGTTAGAGAATATTTAGTTTGTTTCAAGTTCCCATCCAAATTATTAATTTAAACCATTGAACAATGTCTCCAAAGTAGATAAATGAGTGGTGCAACAGACTCACAAGTGGACTCACCACCATTGCAGTAATGGGTAACATTACTGAATCTGTTAACCTGCTGAATCCCTTAAGCCATATTTTCTGTTCACACGTTTCCTCCTTCACATTTAACACCCAACCTGGGTCCGTCACCGAAGATCCAGCAAAGATAACTTAAGTGACACAAAAGTCAAAGAAAAAAAATCGACTTGGAAAAAGGACGACAGAGAAATCTTAGTAAACGAGTGGTGGAAACATAAGAGGAATTCCCTTTACAAAGCCGTGTATATAGATCTAGTTCTATATTCCGGGAGACCACAGAGTGAAAATTTCAAAGTTGTGCATGCTATCAATATGAATTCTGAGGGTGCTTGGGCGGCTGGCTCTGTAATCACAGTGGGCGCAGTGGTAAGGTCTAGAGTCGTTGTGCACCGAGTCTACGTGCACTTTGAGGTGACTCTTGAGGTTGGCCCTGTATTCGCAGTGCGGACAGTGAAACTGCTTCTCTCTCAGATGAACACAGTCGATGTGCCGCTTGATGTTCACTTTTTTACTAGCCCTGTAATCGCATTGCGGACACTCGTACGCTTTGCCTTTGTTGTGAACCGACTCGGTATGGAGCTTGAGGTGGTCTTTCAAAGCGGCTCTGTAATCGCAGTAAGGACAAGCGAAACTCTTCTGCTTGTAATGGATGCAGACGATGTGACGTTGGACACTGGCTTTCTGACTGGACCTGAAATCACAGTGAGGACACAGGTGCGGCTTCTCTTTGTTGTGCACGGATTTGATGTGGAGCGAGAGACCGCTGCTCTTGCCGGTTTTGAACTCGCACTGAGGACACTCGAACGGTCTCTCTTTGTTATGTACCGCGTCTACGTGGGTCTTGAGATGAGACGGCCGCCCGGCCCTGTACTGACAATGAGGACACTGAAACGGTTTCTTTTTCTTATGGACGGCGTCGATATGATGCTTGATGCTGGCTTTCCTAGTGGCAAGGTGGTCACAATGAGGACACTCGAACATCTTGTCTCTGAGGTGCACTTCCTCCATGTGACGTCTCAACTCGGTCTGTTGCTCCTCTCGGTGGTCGCAGTACGGGCATTTAAACGGTTGCTCCTTGTCATGGATACAACCGATATGTCGCTTCAAACTGTCATGGCGGCTAGCCACATACTCACAGTGAGGGCATTTAAGTCTATTTTTCTTGAGATGAATCGAGTCGACGTGGACCTTGAGGTATTGCTTCGTCTCCGCTCTGTACTCACAGTGAGGACATTGCAACAGTTTGTCCTTCAAATGGACGAGGCAGATGTGATTTCTCAATTTGAATTTCTTATTACTTCTGTATTGACATAGGTCACACAGGTATTTCCGTACACCTATAAAGAAAAAAAAGTAATTAAATTCACAGTCAATATTTGGAAAATATAACAAAAAAAAGACATCAAACCAAATTTATCTTTTACATAATTCTCTTTAACTAGAATAAGCCAATATTAAAATTGACATCTTCAGCCTAGAACAATGCAACAAATGAATCCCCCCCCCCCATCTTTTAGACAAGTAAACATTTTACGATCTTACTAATCATACATTGGCCCTCTGCTTGTAATATGATGCATATTGAAAACTAAAATATTTTTAAATGTTTATAGCATAGTTAGTTTCAATCAGATCAACAAACCTTAAGCAACATTTAACAGTGAAATAACTTCAAAATTTTACAGATGATCCATTTTTTATCAAATCACTTTTGGTCAGTATGACCACGTGATAACTTAGTTACAATTTTTGATTCTTCACATGAACAGCTGTATTTAGTTTTTATTTATGACAAGAAGTAGAATGTTGCACAATAAACTTATAAGATAGCTCAATATCAATGTTGGGCTTCTTTATTTGTATTATATAGGATTTTGTACCTTAGTTTTCTTCTTTTGATATCCCACATAATACAAAATTAGATAATCGCAGGAAGAGGGATCAGCCACTTTACACATCTACTTGATGTGATCTGTGTGAAGGATGTCTCACCCAGAGGTGACTCTAAACATCACCAGATATGGGTATGTCGATGTCTGGAATTTGGTTTAACGCAAGTTTAAGTGTGGTTGGCAACAACAATCCCTACAAACTTAAATTAATAAATAATTAAAATAATAAAATTATTACCAAGGTGGTTTGGGGTTTTTCCTTTATCTCCTTCCTCGGCTGCAACTTCTTTCTTTACAATATCCCCACCTTCTTCACAAGACTCTTGCCCCAAAGGTAAACCTAAAACAACAAAAATGATCTATTAACAACTTATTCGTTGTAATTATATCTGATCAAAACATGCAAATTTTATTAATTAGACCTGAAGTGATAACCTCATTAGAGAAAATTTTATTAAATCTTCAAACAGAGAAAACAATTTTTAAAGAAAACGATCCAGTCCTAATTTATCTAATTCAATGAAATTTCACACATAATTTACAGCTTGGACATCAAGAAAAATTAAACAGAGCGGAAAAAAATCTGTAAATGAAACTGACTACAGTTTTTATAACTTTAGTTGAAAGATACATTTACAATAGCATTAAAAAGAAAATTAATTTTTGACAGTGTGGGAAAACCAAAAAAATTGGACTGGTGATCCAAAAGAAGCTCAAAATTTGGTCATCTTAACGGTTGGGCCAACTAGGCAAAAAAAAATCACTGAATGCTTTATATACAATACTGCTCAACAGAATTAACGCATACCTTTCTTAAAGTAAAATTTATTAATTTTTAAAAATGTTTCTGTACATAATATTAAAGTTTAAGTAATAAAAAAAAGAAAAACATAATAATACTCTTTTATTTAATGAAAATCAAAGAAAGTTTGAAGAAATCAAGTAAAGGTACTGCAGTCCCAAGTCATTTTATAAAAAGTAAATAAAATAAAAAATACTAATTTAGGAACCTCATGGATGTCAATATTTACATAGAGTAGCTTGAGTATTAGGTGTGCTTTGAATCTTACAACCAACTTAATTCATAATACCAACTAATAACTTAAACAAAACCAACACATTAATTAAATTTTAAAAGGGTGAGTGTTAATTGTGTTGAGCAGCGTATATACAATTAAAATAGGTGTTATTTAAAAAAAAAAAAAAAAAAATTATATAAAAAGAAATAAACCAATTTTTATGTTGGTATTTTATTGTTTTTGTTTAACCGTCCATTGCTAAAAATATTGTGGTTTTTGACTTTTTATTCATTTTTCTCACCCTGTACAATTTTTATCGTGTTTTGAAAATGTTTCCAACATTTTCCCAGTGAGTGTAAATAGATATTTAAAAAAAAATCAATTTTATCACAAAAATTGATGTTAAAATTAAAAAAGGAACAATTTAAAACAAATTTTTAAAAAAATGGAATATTAAAAGTAGGTGGGCAGTATAGACAGTAGATATTGCAGATACTTATTTTACTAGTAATTTGGATTTGTACTGATTAGGAAAGGATAATATTGTCATCCTGCAGTAGCTCCTATAAAAGCACAGGTCTGGAATAATTCTAGGTGGCGGGGAAGATTATATAATTGTACACCTTTCCCAATCTTTAATACCAATATAATAGTTTAAGTGAAAAGTATAATAAAAAAAAGGATTACCAGAGTTTAAGAGTTCTTCATCTGCTGTATCCCCATGATGACTATTTATTTCATTTTCTTCTACCTCACCTTCCATTTCAGTCTTAACTACAACCTTGCCTGATTCACAATGTTGGCCTAAGAGATCTGTAAGACAAAAAATAAACATTATTGTAATAAAAAATATAATTGTTAATGTAATATATGTTTAATATACGTGAGCAAGATAATGTTTCCTCCTCAGGGACATTGACAGTATTATTTCAGTGTACATGTTGATTTAAGTCATGTTAACAAATAAATCATAAAAAGAGAAAACAGTTACGACAAGAAACCTCTGGCCATATATCAGCTTTCAGAGGATAGAAGTCAGGCACTCAGAGGCAGGGGACAATCTCTTCACTGAACCAATCCGTTACATTAGTAATAAAAACTAATATTGATTTCAAACCAAAGAGACATGCACTCATGCCTTCTCTTTCGACGTCTGGCCCCTAACCCTATATAGCCAATGTGAAAGCTGTCTTAAGCTACTGAAAGAACTTGGAAGTAGTAATTTAAACGTATTAGTCTCCTATGGTGTGGGTCGTGAAGGGTAATATTTTTTTTTTATAAAGATAATACCATAAAATGGTGGAAAACATTTTTTTTTTCTATAAATGACCGACTTACAAGGTAATTGCCAAGTTTTATATTGTAAATAAGATTAAGATTAAGATTAAGATTAAGATTAACATTTCGTGTGTTGGCTAGAACTAGTTATTACCAAGAAAAGAAAAAAGTCATACCTTTGTTTAAATTAATGAAATCACAATTAAGATGAATTACATTTTGAATTTTAGGAATTCTTTTATACTGTAGAACACATTTTCTGTTAATAACCCTTTAATTTCTTTTTTATATTTTTTTTTCGGTAGGTTCTTTGTTTCCTCTGGGAGCATGTTAAAAAATTTTATTCCTTGTACATGGTGGCCAACTTCTGATTTTTTCAGGTGGTGTTTCGGAATTATAATTTTGTTTTTGTTTCTAGTGTTATAATTATGTACATTTTGATGTTGTTCAAGACTATTTACATTAGATTTAACATAGAGAAGTGATTTATATATATACAAATTTACTACTGTCATTATTTTAAGTTCTTTGAATTTAAGCTTACATGAGTTCCGTTTCTCTGATTTAGTTATTAATCGTAACACCACTTTTTGTTGTAACAGTATTTTATATACATTTGTGTGGCCCCACAGTAGTATACCATATGATATTTTACTTTCGATCAGTGCTCTATACACAATAACCAATGTTTCTAAAGGTAAGTATTTACCAATTTTCCTAAATACATATATAACTTTTGCTATTTTATTACATATGTAGTCTATATTATCACACCATGACATTTTGGCATCTATTTTTATGCCTAGGAATAATAGACTTTCCTGTTTTTCCAATTTTTTCAAGGTCATAATTAGCTCCTGTGTTTTCTCTGAGTTCATTATTAAATTATTTGCTTCCATCCAGTACTGGATCCTGTCCAAACATTTTGCTGCTGCTCTCTCAACTTGTTGGAGGCTGTCATGTGTATGTATCAAGTTTTTGTCATCTGCGTATGCTATCAGTAACTCGTCTACTTCTTGTTTGTCTTTTTCTTGTTTCAGGTGTGCTTCTAGATCATTTACTGCTATCAGGTAGAGGATAGGACCTAGATTGGACCCTTGTATAAGCCCTCCTTCGACTGCTTCAAAACCAGACTGTACTCCCCCGTATTCAACATACTGATATCTACCAGTCAGGTAACTTTCTAATATTTGTAATGCATTTCCTTTAATGTTTAACATTTTACATTTTGGTATGAGTATGCTTGGTAGGACTTTATCGAAGGCTTTTGATAGGTCTATACATGATAGCTTAGCATACTCTCCTTTTTCAAAACTTTCAATTACTTTACTAATAACTTTCAGAACAGCTTTCTCTGTAGATTTGTCCTTTCTGTATGCATACTGTGTAGTAGATAGTAAATTGTTATTTTCTAAGTATAAAACTAACTGTGTTTTAACTGCTATCTCTAATACTTTACCGATTATTGGAGAGATACTTATCGGTCTATAGCTTCCTGTACTGTTTTTATCTCCCTTTTTGTATACTGGAGTTATTTTTATTATTTTTAATGCTTGTGGAAAACATCCTTCTTTAATACATTCGTTTATTAAAGATGTAAGAGGTTTCAGAATCAATTGGTAGATTTGTTTTAGAAGTTTGTTTGACATCCCATAGAAATCTTTTGCATTTGAATTGCTCATGTTTTTAATAATTTTTTCTATTTCTGTTTCAGTGATTGGTTTGAGGAAGAAAATGTTCTCGTGATGAAGATTTTTATAACTGGTTTCAGCAAGCCTAGTACTCTCAGTTGGATTTTTATTATTGGTGTTTGTGATATTAATAAAGGCTTTATTAAATTCATCTGGTTTTACTTTACTTATTTCAGTTTGTTTTTTAATTTTACCCGATTCTTTGTTGACAATGTCCCATACAGTTTTTGAGATATTTGTGGATTCAGCTATTTGCTTTTCATTGTAGTCTTTTCTGGCTGCTTTTAATGCTTTTCTATACCTCTTTTTTGTTCTTTGATGTGCTTTCCATATACTACCACTTCTGTCTTTTCTTCCAAGTTCGTATAGCAGTTCTACTGTATCTTTGAGTTTCCCAAGATCAAGGGTATACCATGGACTTATGTCTGTTTGTTTAGTTTTTTTATTTTTTCTTGAAATTTTTAAAGGATGAGCCTCTTCATACTTTGTATTTATTTTATTTACAAAATCTGAAAAGCGGCTGTTTATATTTGTTGGGTTATTTAATGTTTTCCATTCTGTTGATTCTAATTTATTTTTAAATATTTTGATACTTTCTTGGTTTATTATTCTGTATGAAAATTTCTGTTGTTTCTCCTTTTTATACAAATCAATAGTAATATATATGTTGTTGTGATCTGATAGTTTCTCATGACTCACTTCGATATTGGCATTTATTTGCTTTGTAGTAAAGACATTATCGATCCGTTTATCATCTCTAGTGGGTTGTTTTACTTGATCTTTTAGGCCATATGATTTGAAGATATTTAATATGTCCTTAGCCGCTGGTTTTTGTATGATAAAATCTTCATTAAAATCTCCAGCTACAAGAATTTGGTTATTTGTTTTTATTGCTTTCCTCAAGGCTAAATTCACTTGTTTTTGGAAGACCTCCATATCTCCATTTGGTACTCTGTATATAGATATAAGTGTAATATTATATTCTGTGAGGTCAACAGCTGCTATTTCGTAATGCATTTCTTTGGAGAATTTCATTAGATTTTCATTTGGTTTGAATTTGATTCCTTCTCTTAGGTAGATAGCCGACCCTCCATGTGTTTTATTGGTGCGGTAGAAAGCAACCGGATGGTTAAAGTTATTGGGGGTGTATAAACATTTCTCCTCTTCTACAAGCCAATGTTCAGTAACAAGTAAAAATGCCAGTTTGTTCTTTTGTATGCATAGCTCTAGTTCTTCTGTTTTATTTCTAATGCTTTGGAGGTTAGCATACATACCTCTTAAATGTGTTTGTTTGGGTTTTGCTGTATTGACACTTATCTTCTTATTTTTACAGGTCCTTCCTTCCGAAAAAGGTAGTTTCTTATTATTATTCCTTTTGGCCAGAAGTTTTTATCCATAACTTGTTTGGCTTCTTCCTCGTTAATTTTGAGCATAAAGGCATTATAGTCGCCGGATTTTACCGGTATATTACGTATTTCTTTAATTGCTGTATTAGTTACATGTTTCTGTGCAAGGAAATTTGCTATGTCGTCTTCGCTAGTCTCCTTGTCTAGTTTAGTAATGAAGATTGATCTTGTGGTTGGAGCTAGTCTGATTTTCCCGATTGTATCATTTTGTCCTGTGGATACAATTTGTTCATTTCTTGTGCCCAAAACACTGTTGTAAGTGTACCTGGGGTTGTAATTTTCTCTATTTCTATTTCCCCTATAGTTTTCTTTGTTTGTTTCCCCATTATTCCTTTGATTTTTTATTGTTTCATTGTTTTGGTATTGATTGTAATTGTTTGTCGGTTTGTAATACGGCGTATAATTTCTTGACGAATACGGTTTGTTGAAACTTTTGTGAAGTTTGTTTTTATTTGTAATTTCTTCCTCTATCTTTCCTTCTTCTTTAGTGGCTTCTCGAGCCGCTAGTGTCAGATCTAAAACTTCCATGATTTCTTCATCTTTTCTTATAACGTCTTTGCCGTCTTTATTTTGTTGGATTGATAACAATAAAGCTCGATTTTCATTCTGCTTTTCGATTGTTATCACATTTTTTTCTCCAGAAATCGAAATTTCTGTCGTAATTTCACCATTACTACCGTAGTTGAAAACGTTCATATTCTGGCTATCATCCAATGATGTCTCGTTTTCATTTTTTCCTGTGTTGTATTCACTTGTTTCTGTCGTTTTTTGTTCACCATAGTTGGTAGAACTGTCATTGTTTGTTTTGGCTCCAATGCTTTTATCAGCGATTTCGTCTATTTCCATATTGTTAAAGCTATTTTTTTCCTTTTCTGTGTTCCTGTCCGTATTATTATTAAATAGTACTCGTTTTTCTAAGTTTTCAAATCGTCGTGTTAACTGTTTTTGATTTTCGCTAATCAAAATAAGTTGATCCGCTACTGTGGATGCTATGGCCGTGCAGTTACACCCGTGTTCTTTTTTATCATTATTTGCAAAAAAATTTTCGAAATTGTCCATAAATAGTTGTATTTTTCCCACTGTTTTTAGTAGAAAGTTTGGTTTGCACTCAGGACAGATAAAAATGAGTACCCTTTCACTGAGTTCTAGTGCTCTTCTCTCGGTGCTACTAACCGTATCCTTTAAGCACTCCGTATGAAATATTTTACAACAGATATCACATACATATATATTGATTGTACATATAAGATAATTACATGTATTACATTACATTATTGTACATATAAGATGTACATATAATACAACACATATAAGAAGACTATATGTAATTAAAAAGCAAAATGTATATCATAATTTTATGTAATGCAAATATGTATTATTTACTGTTAAATTAACAATGTTTTAGGCATGAAGATGACCAGGAGGTGGTCAAAATATAGCCACATGAAAACAATTTAGTTGTTCTATTATAACAAAAAGTATTACCCTTCACGACCCACACCATAGAAGACTAATACACTAAGAAAATAGAGGGACAAAACAATTTTTTGAAATTTCTTTAAAAATCTTAAACCATTTTAAAAAACAATTTAAACAATAAATAAATATTACAGAGGGAGCGTTAAAGTAAATATCAAAGGAGGCACAACAATTTCCCTGAAATATTTAACAAAACATTATTTGTGGAGTAAACACAGATTTGTTTTGCACGGAGAAACAGGAATATAGGTCAGTGTTAAGGCCGGGCCACACCTGTCCGCACCTTGCCCGCGCCGTGTGTTGGACAACACTCGGTAAGGAATAAATCTAAGGAAATGTCAGGCATGGTCCACACCTCTCCGCACCGACATTTTATTTGTTTTGTTTACTTTTTGACATTTCCTTAGTTGTCCAACACACGGCCGTCATACAGTGGGGGCACGGTGCGGAAAGGTGTGGTCCAGCCTTTAATTGATAGTGAATTACTATTTCACTTGTTTAAATAATAATTTAATTACATGACCGCTATAATGAAGTGTTATTAACACTTATAACAACTTAATAAATTATAAATAATAAATTACACATAATAAATTAAAGTTTGTTATTTTTGTGTTTTTAAGGAATAGTAAGGAATTTTTTAAATTCAAAAGTTTTTCTTTTTGTAATTAAAATTCTATGATCATTAGTTTTATGTTGAATAAAAAATGTTTAAAAACAAAGCATTTTTAAATTATATTCAACATTCCTTTGGACACTTAGCAAAAAATAAACTAAAACCGATAACACTGATATGATAGCTGATAAGAAAGTGTTCAAGGTTAGTGAGGAAACCTCCTGTATGTGTTACAAAAATAAATAAAATAACACATCTGCTTGTCCAACTATAATTTTTGGATAAGCACTTCTATTCAATGTAATGTTATTTATTTACAAAACTTTTTATACCGTTTTTACAGGTGATGGAGTGATATGCCTACCATGTGTCATCCATAACATATAAATATGGAGTATAATTGTAATACTACTGAAAGCATGGATTGACATTAATTTTCACTTCCTTAGTTGATGTCTTCAAACTTCTTAAGACTGTTGACAGATGATACAACATAACAAAACTTATGATCTCAGACAAGGATACAAACATTTGCGGGTGAAATATCCAGCCTACATCATTCATTTGCAATATAACACACCATGCTAAACACGACACAGGTATGAAACACGGGACCTACAGTGGGGTATGTTATGACTTGTGACCATAACACACAAATACACAGAGAGACAACACAGAAATTGACAAGAAAGAAATTGATAACAGTGAGGATCAGTCAAAAGTAAAAATCAAAGTTTAGGATTTTATCACTATTCTAGTGCACTCCTGCATGAGTACACATGAAACTGATGTCCATCATGCCTCATTTCCTGCCTAATGCCTCATTTAGAAACTTGCCTAGTGTTAAGAAATCAAAATAAAAGAGCAGTCTTGCTCATGAAAGTAGGAGTGAAGTCAGGTCACGGACTAAAGATTATTACGATAAAAATCAGTAAAAAAGTACATGCACTAAATTTTAAAATATAAACAAATGTCACGGCCTTAAAGTAAAAATCAAGGCCTTTCAATTGAACTGCTGCAAAATAACAAACATTAAAAACTTGGTCTCATGACATAGCAGTCGGGAAAAAAATTGACTCATGTTATCAGAAAATACGACAAATTTATAATTTAAAGAGCATTAGAGTGAGATTTGAGCCCAGCAATTGAAATATAAAATCAGCATTAAGATATAAAATCAGTCAATTGGGGACGCTATGAGAGCTCAAGTCAAAAATTAAAAAGCTGTCACCAATAAAATGTTGATCAAAACAGGCTCCAACTAAGGGGTCGTTTTAGATCAAATAAACACAATTATAAACCATGCCAACTCAAGCAACAATTCTCTACTTCAGCATCTCTTCTGGTTCAACCCTTGTTTTATACCTTAAAAATAAATCCTTTTTCCAATACCAGTTTGATTTTTAATTTTGACTGATGCTTATTATCCTCAATTTCTGTTTAATTTGAATGTAATCCGCAGAGTTAACATTTACACATTTCTTTCTTGCAGTACAATGTATTCAAATAAATGCCATAAAACAAGTACCTACATCGGTTTGAAAATAAAAACAAAAATATATCTAAGTGTGATCAAGAGTAATGGAGGATCATATCAATACCATTATTAATATGATCCCTCACAATACTCTAACACCTATACTACGTTTCTGTTTAAATATGGATTAAATCCTGATTTGAGAGAGAACAAGCTAGGTTTTCCAAGAGTAGTATTGGATCCACATACAAAATAAATAAAAAAAAAAAACTTTTGGTTACTTTCGGTAAAGGTTATAAGTATAAGTAAATACTTTTGTAACCTTTAGGTTTTATAACCATGTTTTTTATTACCTATTTCGACAGATTAGACTAAAGTTTCTACAGAACTAGGCTACAGTAATGGAACAACTAGACTTAGTGTGTTGACAGCACGGGAAAAAATAGCAAATGGGGGGACGAGCCAATGAGAGCTTGAGATTTTCCCGGACAAAAGGTCGGGCCAACTAGGCAAAGATAAATGTCTCTATTGGAGAGGAGAGGCCATCTGGATAGACGCTGCCCCACCCCTATGCCCCTATCCACAGACCTAAAATAAAATATTTACAACCTTCATAGGGGAATGTTCAAAAGCAGTGGGGCTTTTGTGTGGGGTCGAGAAAGGGGAAAGAAAGAAGAAAAGATAGGGGGGTACCAAACTGAAAGAGGCGGCCCCGTACGCCTATTTCAGTTTGGTACCACCCTAAGAAAATGGTATAATCAAGTAGGATTATTTAATTAAATTAATTTAGGGCAGGAATTAAAA
>KZ651452.1:0-10092 GCA_001010745.2 Gerris buenoi | reverse complement strand
ACTTTTTTTACGTGTTAAATAGTACTTTCTAGTAGCAAAAACTACTGAAAAATTACTTTAACTTTTAGAGCCAGAATTGCTTAAAAATGTGTTTTACTGACTTTAAAATTTCAAAAAAATTCCGGGGGAGGCCCCCCGGACCCCCCTCTTACTGGGGCGTATTTCATACCCCCCTTCCCCCCTGTGGGGCGCACTTTTATTGGTTCGCCATGTACGCAGTTGCACCTAGGTACGGCGCTGGTACCAAATAGCAGTTTTATATTATACTAACATGGTTGTCGAACACCCGAGTTTTTCTAAACATATGTTTGATATACCAGCACCAAGTGCAAATAATATAAATCAATCTTATTGACATAAAGTAAAATGTATTAATTGTTAATGAATACTCTTACTGTTACTAATATAAAATACATTTTGTTCTACCAATCTAGTCAGTTTTCTAGCATGGTAGCTTGAGCGTGTGGTTGAAGTTTGCTTGATTGGTAAGTTCGTTATAAAATTTGTTCTGTTTTGCTGTCAAAATTGTTTTAAAAAGTTTTTTTTTTCAATAAAAATTTTGAAATAAGATGGGAGACCCGATGAAAGAGGAAAGATATAGAATACCACTATTTGATGGTTCGAACTTTTCTCACTGGAAGTTCCGTATCCAAGTGTTATTGGAGGAACAGAATCTTTTGGACTGTTTGGAAGAAATAGATCCAGAAACATATATTGACAGGTCTGGTGACAGCAAAGAAATTTTGAAGAAAAATGAAGAACAAAGAAAGTTGAGACTCGTGAACGAAAGAAAATGTAAGAGTATATTAGTTCAGAGAATCGCAGATAGTCATCTAGAATATATTATAAAAGATAAGAAGACACCCGCGGAAATATGGAAAACGCTTGTATCTACGTTTGAGAGGAAAGACATTGTCCATTTTAACACTCAAAATAATAGCCCAGGTTGCAAAAGGCATAAAAAAAGACTCGAAATGTTAAACACTAACTTTTATGACTTTAGTTTATGACTTAAAATATTGTTAAGCAATTTCGTAAAAGATGTTCTATATCTTTGCTTTATCCATTGTTCTTATAATTTAAGTCACAGAAAAAATGAACTAAAATAAAACTCTCGAAATGCAACCTTATGTCCTGTCAAGGTCGCCAATAAATGTCCTTTTTTAACACTCAAAATAATAGCCCAGGTTGCAAAAGGCATAAAAAAAGACTCGAAATGTTAAACACTTTAACTTTTATGACTTAATTAAGAAACACAATTATAGCACATAAAAATACATTAAATTTAATGGCTCTGAACTCTAAGTCTACTGTTTTTTCGAAAATGGCACTTGAATCGCCCTTTTTCGGCGTCAGAGTCTCTTACCCATAATGCCTCTCTCCCCGGCTGTTCCTTGAGAGGGATCACCTCCACAGTATTAGCCACACCCACTTTGGTACAAAATTCAAATTAAATGTAACATACTCCCACCTTGTAAATGTGAAAGTACCAAATTTGCAACAAATAATTTAATAATAAGATGGTTAATTGATTCAGTGCCAGAAATAATGAAAATTTACATAACTAACTAGAACTAAAATATAACAGAATAAAGAAATAATTCATTTTAAGATAATTCTATACAATTAAAGTTGTAATTCTACATACATGTTTTATTATACATTTACATCTCAGCAAAAAATAGCATTAAACTTGAATCAAAACAGGACTAAACAGGAGTCAAAATGACTCCGTGGCTGCAGAAAAACAAACGATATGTCCTCTTTAGAATCTGACTGAGGAACTGATAGAAGTGTAGAAGGGTCATTCAAGAGTGGGAGATAGCATATCTAAGAGGTGTGAGTTCTGTGTTTTACAGACATTGTGCATTCGTTTTTTTAAAAAAATGGGTTTCATTTTGACTCCAGGTTAGCCTTCTAGGGTTAAAGAATGTTATAGGAGTTATTTTCTAAAAAATCCAGGTGACGTAATTCTGAAATCACGAATACCTTTAGAGAACGTGCCGTATACATTCGAAAATAAGGACTACATCCCTATAACACACAAAGAAGAAGTCCCATTTACGAATTATAGTTTGGCAAAAAGAATTCTTTTAGAGGGAAAACTCAGACTGATGCCCGAAGTGAAATCTTTCTTGGCGGTGGGAGAAAAATATAATGCTGTCGTCAAACTTTTTCCTAACGAGTCACGCACTTGCCCGGCAAAGCGTGATTGCCATCACATAAAGGCAGCGAAAATGTCAATAGGAATGGAAACACGATTAAACCATCCATCGAAAATGTCAACAATAAGGTGAAAAAAAGAGGCCACCCATCAGGGGGCCTCAAGATATCAAACTTGTTGAAGCAGCTGACGAATCTCCGTCGATTCAGTGTATTTCGGAGTATGGCGATGGCACTGCTTGAAAATTTTTTATCGTTTCTACTGTTGGCTCTAAAGGGGAACTGAGAAAAAGAATGGTGGTTACATCAGAGGCCAACATTTCTTTTCTGCCGTCAGAGAACAAAATGAATTGGAGATCAGCTAATACACCTCTAAAAAAGAATGCATCAATGCTCCCAAAAAATGATGCTACCAGTAACTCTGATGCTCCTCTTTCCAATGACGAGGAAGAAGTATATGGAAAACTTTTTGGGTCTAAAAAAAATGAACAATCCGTCTTCGGTAAAGGAATGGAGACCTACAGTCACGTCAACGTCTTGTAAAGAAAAAACTTTCATTTTCAATAAATAAAACAGGTATTAAAGAAGTTTATTCTGAAAAATGGAATAGTCTTCATAGTAATCTTAAGCAAAGTGAATCAAATAATGAAATAAATGTAGATACCTGCGATGAAGTAGTAATAGATGACAACATAATACAGTACCTGAAGGTTTAACTTTCCAACAAATTATTGACACTGGGTATAGTTTTAATATTCTTGGAAAACCCATATACTACTCAAGTTTAAACGCTTTAACCGGTATTTATACCCCACAAAATTCGAACAACTTGTTTCTAGATGATTCCATTATCAATGTGTACTTAGCAGTGCTTAATGACCTACATAATAAAGACAAAACCAAATCAGTCACAGTCAAATGTGCTTCGCATTCCTTGTGTAACCCTGCTAACAGCAACTCATCAATGAAAGTGGTTTTTAATCAAAAATTACCACTGTATGATGTTGTTTTCTTCCCGATAAACCATAGTAATATTCATTGGTCACTAATGGCCGTTTTAAAGAAACACAAAAAAATAATTAACTTAAACAGTCTTCTCCATAATTGCTGTGATTGTTCCGAGTTTATGGCCAGGATTTTAACATATTATTCTTCATTTTTTAACAGCCAAGAAGAGTGTACTTTCGACATTAAACAATGGACATTTCACTGCCCTTACAACCTTCCCCAGCAAACAGACAATTTTAATCGCGGTGTATTTGTTTGTTTGTGGAAACCATACTTCTAAATAAATGAAACAATTTTATTGACATTCAATATGAGAGGATATGTATTCGCGAAACCATTGAAAAGTATATGAAGGACTCTTTATTAAATTCAGTGAATACCCGTAAAAGACAACCTCATCCCAAGTATAACCTAACTTTTATTGCAACTCGACATATCACAAAAATTATTGGAAACTACCCATTGTTTTATTTGATTGCCATTTTAGTTTTATTATTATTATTATTAGTTTTTTTCATTCCTTTTTTTGTACTAGCGATGTATTTTGGTCTATGTAAGTACTAGTAATGTATTAGTTTTTATTTTTTTTATTTTTTAATTTAATTATTTNGCATAGTACCAACTGTCCAACTAGGCAAGTCAGTACTATTTCCCACTCATTTACCCACTCAGGTCTTCTCAAAATTGCAATGAAGTAGGGGGGTACCAAACTGAAGAAGTACCCTACTAGATATATTTGTCGTTAATGAGTCTATATTCAATAAATTGTATAGTTGTAAACTTACATACATTTACAAATTTTTATCTCTAAAGTATGGTTTCTGTAATCCATACCACTCACTATACTTTAATCTTATCATATCTGAATTATGTAAATAAGAGAAATGGATTGAACATAGTTCGTGTAACATCGGTAACCACTTAAAACATCCGGCGTATATTGTCGCGGTTTAGTAAAGTCGCCTTGTTTATTGACAAGTCCCTCGGTATATTATTCAAGTTAATAAGGAATCATCGAAGCGCATCAAAGGTTTTCAATGTAGCAGTGTTTTGTATCAGTAAAATATTGTAATTCAACAATAAAAAACTATTGTTTTCTAAAAGGAATCGTGTTATTACCTTTGTTAACTGCTGAAGCAGAGTTGGTTTTGTTAAGAGCACTCTTGTCCGTAACTTTAACTCGATTCATTTCAACAATGGCTACGGGTTTTTATCAATTACACACAACTGGAATCAATAAAATAGTTTAAATCCCGAACAAACAAAATCCTAGCTTAAGAAATCAGCTGAAGACACTTCTTTATCAACACTTCAAACACAGTCCGACACAATACACAACTTTAAAACAATAAAAACACCTTAAAAACATAATAACTAAAGTCCAAGTTGAAGAAAAACTATCACAGATCACGGCAATGCTATCAATCAAGCTAACCAAATAAAAGTGAAAACGCAAACAGAAACAGACTCATTACCTTCCATCACGAAATGGTCAGACCTTCAAATCTAAATAACGCTCCACAGTTCTCCATCATGTGGCAACACTGCAAATTAAACTCATTTTCTTTAGCCTCCACAATCTACATACTTTCTTTAACTTAAACTAAAGTTAAGTGCTCTATTAATGTACCAAATAGCAGTTTTATATTATACTAACATGGTTGTCGAACACCCGAGTTTTTCTAAACATATGTTGATATACCAGCACCAAGTGCAAATAATATAAATCAATCTTATTGACATAAAGTAAAATGTATTAATTGTTAATGAATACTCTTACTGTTACTAATATAAAATACATTTTGTTCTACCAATCTAGTCAGTTTTCTAGCATGGTAGCTTGAGCGTGTGGTTGAAGTTTGCTTGATTGGTAAGTTCGTTATAAAATTTGTTCTGTTTTGCTGTCAAAATTGTTTTAAAAAGTTTTTTTTTTCAATAAAAATTTTGAAATAAGATGGGAGACCCGATGAAAGAGGAAAGATATAGAATACCACTATTTGATGGTTCGAACTTTTCTCACTGGAAGTTCCGTATCCAAGTGTTATTGGAGGAACAGAATCTTTTGGACTGTTTGGAAGAAATAGATCCAGAAACATATATTGACAGGTCTGGTGACAGCAAAGAAATTTTGAAGAAAAATGAAGAACAAAGAAAGTTGAGACTCGTGAACGAAAGAAAATGTAAGAGTATATTAGTTCAGAGAATCGCAGATAGTCATCTAGAATATATTATAAAAGATAAGAAGACACCCGCGGAAATATGGAAAACGCTTGTATCTACGTTTGAGAGGAAAGACATTGTCCATTTTAACACTCAAAATAATAGCCCAGGTTGCAAAAGGCATAAAAAAAGACTCGAAATGTTAAACACTAACTTTTATGACTTTAGTTTATGACTTAAAATATTGTTAAGCAATTTCGTAAAAGATGTTCTATATCTTTGCTTTATCCATTGTTCTTATAATTTAAGTCACAGAAAAAATGAACTAAAATAAAACTCTCGAAATGCAACCTTATGTCCTGTCAAGGTCGCCAATAAATGTCCTTTTTTAACACTCAAAATAATAGCCCAGGTTGCAAAAGGCATAAAAAAAGACTCGAAATGTTAAACACTTTAACTTTTATGACTTAATTAAGAAACACAATTATAGCACATAAAAATACATTAAATTTAATGGCTCTGAACTCTAAGTCTACTGTTTTTTCGAAAATGGCACTTGAATCGCCCTTTTTCGGCGTCAGAGTCTCTTACCCATAATGCCTCTCTCCCCGGCTGTTCCTTGAGAGGGATCACCTCCACAGTATTAGCCACACCCACTTTGGTACAAAATTCAAATTAAATGTAACATACTCCCACCTTGTAAATGTGAAAGTACCAAATTTGCAACAAATAATTTAATAATAAGATGGTTAATTGATTCAGTGCCAGAAATAATGAAAATTTACATAACTAACTAGAACTAAAATATAACAGAATAAAGAAATAATTCATTTTAAGATAATTCTATATAATTAAAGTTGTAATTCTACATACATGTTTTATTGTACCTTTACATCTCAGCAAAAAATTGCATTAAACTTGAATCAAAACAGAAAAAGAGTTTGTACAGTATAATTATCTAGAGATCATGCAAGCTCAAAAAATAAAATGAAACAATATACAAAAAAGATCAACTATACACACTAGAAATGGTATAGATAAAAATTAACAGAATCAAACATCAATCACTTACTATTACATACATTTAACTTAATATTACATACATTTAACTTATATCATTAACTAGTCTAGAAATCTGACTGGNTTTTTTTTTTTTTTTTTTTTTTTTTTTTTTTTTTTTTTTTTTTTTTTTTTTTTTTTATTGTAAAAAAATGCATGCTTTTAAATATTTCTAATATTGTAATTCTACTTTTGCCCATTATAGGAAACTGCCCATTGTTCTGTGATTACCTGCTTGGATTTAGTATTTATTTATTTTTCATTTCTAAAGAATACTAGAGATGTATTCTTGCCTACCTTTTTTTATTTATTTCATAAAATTCATCCTTGTTATATTATTAATTTTTTAAAATTTACACTTTATAATATATATTTAAATTGCTTATTTATTGAATTTAATTTAGTCCATTATGGGAATCTGCCCATTGTTTTATTGGTTACCTGTTTAGTTTTATTATTTTTTCTTTTTTTTATTCATAAACAGTACTATAGTAGTTATGTGTATTACAATTATGTTTATTCTCTTTCAATTTCACTGATTGGATTAAAATTTTTATTTTAAATCAAATTACCTACATAAAAAAAAAAAACGTGTGGTGTCGCGGGACACCCGGTAGGAACGAAGTTCCTTACATTTTTCATTAAATATAAATTATAAAATCACATAAAATGCTAAAGACGTATAAACTGTTAACAACGATTTATTTTCGATATTTATAAAACCAAGTGACATATAACAAAAATAAACAAAACAAGTAACAGGGTTCCATAATAACATTTTTTTCCGTCTTTTTAAAGGTTACGTTTACGCGAGCGTTGCGCGTGAACGCTTGGACGGATAACGTTTTCCAACGGACTCAGCCCGGGCATTGGTAAAATGAACATCTGTACCAAATTACAAGTAACTCGGTGATCTTTTACTCAAGTTAGCGCTATCGGTAGATATTTCGTTATGGATTTCGCGTGACGGTGATTTCATGACGGTTATTTTGTGACGGTGATTTTGGTCGTTTTTTTGGTTTCACTCCCAGGCTCCGAACGTGCCATAAGGAACTTCGTTCCAATAAATTGTTCTATTAATTTTCCTTGCGTCAACAAATCTATTGGTCGCATGATAACTATTTTATCACTTGACTAATAAGTTTGTTACTTTCTAATTGGTAGATCCTTCTTGAAACCCTCATCCAAGGGTAATGTGAATTTCCATCGCTCTCTGATTCACATCTCCCTAACCGCTCAAGCTACACAAAAATAGATAAGATTAAAAATTAGTATGCAAATGCGCAATTAATACAAATGTGGAAAACAAAAAAATTATAATTTTCGAGTGAGGTGTCAAATGAATGCTACAGAAGAATATATTACGAATATACAACTTTTTAAACATTGCATTTTAATTGGTTTTACAAGTGGAAAACTGAATTTCTCTGTCAATTCTTTACTGATTTTGTTGTTATGGCTCATTTATCCTCTAAACTAAAATAATTGAAAAAACTAAATAACTACTAATACTTTTAAATAATTTAATCAACTTGTATAATGTATAAAAATCACTTTGTATAAATGAGTCTTAAATAGCTGAGTCGCGCGCAAGCTTCTGCTTTTGCGGCCAGCTAAACAATTTTAATGTATCTTCTGAAATTGTAATTGTAAACTAGTTTTAACATTTTTATGTATTGATACCATTGTTAATTCCTTCAAAATAATTAAATGACAGAAAAAAAATCAAATATATATTATATTATGTTACCATTTAATATTACAAAAGTGGAGAGAATAGCGCTAATAAAAATAAAAGAGACAACCGGGTAAGGCACGTTATCGTGGCCACCCGTCACCCTATATTATAAATACTGTTGGTGCAGGAAAAATAAGAACTGATTCTAAACAATCTTGATGTGCTGATTCCAAAAATACCTTGCTTTTTTTCGTATCAGCTCTAGTTTTCGAGATACAGACTAATTGATTTTATCAAAAATGGTATCTTCAGTAGCTAAAATTGAAATTTTAACCTAACCAATAGTACCTTAAATTTTAAATTATTTAGCCATAATCAAGAGGTCATTAAAATAGATAAGTCACCAGAAAATTATATCAGGAATAAATGGTTTTAAGTTATCCAAAACTTGGAAACCCGTTACTTCCATCTTGACCACAGGTGGAACCAAAAATTAGCCGACATGCCTGGGATATAATCCCTTTCCCCAAAGCTCTCTAATACTTTACTTGGATGATGTAATACCTGATGAAACAAACAGTAGGCATTACTTGAGGCCTGTGGTATAAGCTGTGGATATAAGCCACAGCTCTCAATTTTTAGTGACTTGGTATTACCCATTACCGTTAATCCCTATATCTCCTCATATCTGGGTATCCCCTACCACAAACGGATATTTACCAGCGTTTAACTCGGTCTTACCCAGTTCAATTTACTATTGAGTTTTCCTTAGTGAAGTTGTGCTATAATTTTGTGTAAATTTTCCGTTTTATTTATTCATAAAACATTAAATTAAAGCCATGGCATCCACAAGCAGGCGCAGCTGTGTGAATCATCCAGACGTGTTTTGTTATGTATGTGGTGAATACACTTTGAAAGAAAGTAGGAAACCAATTACTGAATTTGTGAAAAAGGCTTATCTGGCCTATTTCGGCGTTCGCTTGGGAGACCAGGATAAATCTTGGGCTCCACATTTTGTCTGTAAAACATGCGTTGAACATCTGCGGCAGTGGACACTAGGGAAAAGGAAGTGCCTAAAGTTTGGAGTACCAATGGTTTGGAGAGAACCAAGAAACCATCACGATGACTGCTATTTTTGTCTCGTAAATATCAAAGGTATCAATCGGAACAATAAACACAAATGGACATATCCTGATCTAGATTCAGCAAAAAGACCTATACCACATTCTGAAGAAATACTAATTCCATTATTTGGCAGTCTGCCGGAAGATGATACAGAACTATCAACACCTGATGAAGTTAAATGTGTGCATTCAGAAAACGACAGTGATTTTGAAGCTGATTCAGGCAGTCCCCAACGTTTCAACCAACAGGAACTTAATGATATTATTAGAGACCTGAGCCTCTGAAAGGAGTCCTCCGAATTACTTGTCTCTAGATTAAAAGAAAATAATCTTCTTTGTCCAGGTACTAATATAACATTTTATCGGAAAAGAGATAAGGATCTGCTACCCTTTTTCTCTCAGGAAAATAACCTGGTATTCTGCCAATATACAGGGTGTCCCAGCTAATATGGAACAGCGAAATATCTCCGGAACCATGATAGATAGAAAGATGCGGTTTTCAGGGTTCGATAAAGGCTAAAAAGGCGCTTCTAAAACATATGCTGAACGTTTTCTGTGTGCAGCCAACAAAATAAACAAAAAGTGAATAGGAAGCCATATTTTTAAGACTCGATTTGGATTCTATGGTTAAAAATAAGACTTTTTTAATCTTGGAAATTTTTCGCTCCGATCAACTAATGATGCCGTCTAGAGAGCCCTAAACTTGCTAAAATTTAAACTTTAAGCCCATTTTACAGGAGACAAAAAATTCTTATTTTTAGCCATAGAATCTAAATCCATTCTTTAAAATATGGCTTCCTATTCACTTTTTGTTTATTTTGTTTGCTGCACACAGAAAACGTTCAGCATATGTTCTAGAAGCGCCTTTTTAGCCTTTATCGAACCCTGAAAACCGCATCT
>KZ651451.1:473808-484845 GCA_001010745.2 Gerris buenoi | reverse complement strand
TTTAGCGTGGTTCAAGGTTTGTATGGTTGGCACGTGCCGGTTCAGTCGGTGTGAGTCGAGTGTTGTGGTAGGTCGCGGGATGTGCCTCGATGTAGCTTGATCGGGCCGTCTGCCGTGATTATAAAACATTTAGTTTTTTTTTGGAGTATAGTTATAATTTAGTTTTTTTGCTTGAGCATGATCGTCAACCATTTAGGTTTTTTTGGAGTTTAGTTTTTATTTAGTATTTGCTGGAGCATATTTAAATTTATTTATTTTGCGTGGTCGCAACCTCTATTGCATCTTTTCTTTGTTCGAGTTGTTTTAATTTTAAATAAAAAGTTTTGTTTATTACGACGAGGACACTGGGTTTCGTTATTTCTTCCCATAATATAAAATAACGTGGCGCTCAAAAATAATTGTAGCTCCTGTAGAAACAACAACCCACTCCCATCTCCACTGAGCTAGGGCAAAAATAAAATTAATTGTACGCCGCAGTTGTGTTGCTGAGGCGACAAAGCGAGATTAAAAAAGAATAGTAAAACAAAGAATGCCGAAAATTCTCAAGCTCTGGCTGTTACAACTAAAAATTACGGTAATAAACATGTACAAACTAAGAATAATACAAGTGTAAACAAGGAGTCTAAAATTAAACTTGTATGTAGTTATTGCAAGAAACCTAATTTCCAAATTAAAGATTGTCAAATTTTAAAAGCCAAAAATGAAAATGTGTGTTTTAGATGCAAGAAGCCTGGTCATGTGGTTAAGTTTTGCCCCGAAGCTCCAATGCATAGATTGACTAATGCATTTTATTTAAATGGTGGTACAACGCATCACATCTGTTTTGACAAATCTTTATTTTCTGATTATATTGACTTAGACTGCCCCTTGGATATAACTGTAGGAGATGGTAAGAAGATTTCTGCTGTTGGTAAAGGTACAGTCAGTATTACAGCTATCATTGATGAAAATGTTATCGATAAATCAATATCGGATGTGCTCTATGTACCAGATCTTAATATCAATTTATTATCACTTGCCAAACTGATTGATAAAGGATATAATATAGAATCATTCAAGGAGAAAATATTTATCAAAAGTAATGGAACAACTATAGGAGTAGCTCAGAAAGGAAATGGTTTATTTAAAATGATGTTTAAGTTAGATAATAATTCTGGANATTTTAGGCCGGGAAAAAAATCTAACTTCATCTATTCTATGAGACAAACATTTTTTTCAAATACAATTTTTTAGTAAAACCAACAGCGACACCGCTATGTAGTGTCAAAGATCGCTAAAAATATAAATAGTTTTTAGAACATAAACAATATAACAACCCAAGTAGCACACTTCCATCCTATAGAAATCCCAAGGCTATCAAGCTTTGGACTTAGACATCTCCCTTGGAAATCCAGATTTTGTGTCTGGATATCCATGGGAGATGTTAATGTCCGGCCAAAAGATGCTTTTTGGCCATCCACAGGAAATCTATTTGGATCACATTTGGACAATGTCAGGATGTCCTCTGGATGTCAAATAAAGAATATCCAGGAGATGTATTCTTTGGACATGTATAGGATGATGGTATATCCTCAGGATATATGTGGGATACTGTAGGGATATAATACGCTCTTTTGGCGCCTAAACATGACCTTGACCAGTGGCGCTATCAAGCGGCTGCCTCAGGTACTAAAATAGTACGTAACCCTCCACTAGGTGTCACCACATGTCACCTTTTAATTGCTTTTTACTCATNAAAATTGTGAATTGAAATTTTAAGTTAGTAAAAATAAAATTAAATTAATTTACAGCTTAAGCAATGGCCCAGGAGGACTAATCAATGGGAAACCTCATGGAGCTGGATTGTAATGTTTTCCCGGTTCCAGCCTAAAATGGTTTCCTAACAAGCCATTTTCAATGGAAAACTGCACGTATAAATTGATACAAAGCAATTTATACATACAGAACCCCATAATTGAAAATGATGTGTTGTTCGGGAACCATTTTAGGCAGGAACCGGGAAAAAGGTTACAATCCAGCTCCATGAGGTTTCCCATTGATTAGTCTTCCTGGTCTTCCATTGATTAAACTTAAGTTTAGACTTCTTTTTACATATTATAGAATATTTTTTAAAAAATGGGCGTTTTATTAAAAACGCCATGTACACATTATAGAAGGTCCATTGAAGGTTGATGGTCCATTGAAGGTTGATGATTTTTTAAGGCTGCAGCAACTCTTGCGGCAGAATGCCTCAGCCAATTTTTGATGAAATCTTCAACTTCTTTCTGAGTAACTGTAAAAGTTTCCTGGATTGATCCTACAAACAAATCAAATTAATATATATTAATTAAACAAGATTAAATAATTTAATCAATTATTTATTGTAGTTAAATAATTTAACCAATATACATGAAACAAATTAAAATGAGCCCCATTATAAGACACTTACTTGTAATAGCTCTTGTTATCAATAGTGTGGAGAAGCATGATGTATTGTGTGATTTCCCAAGCCAGTTAAAGGAGCAGGCCAGATCGTTACACAATGTTATGTTCAGAATTCTTGAGCACATGTTTTTGGCGTTGCTCGCCCCAACAGACTTGAAATATTGAACCTAAAAATAAAGAAATTACAAAATTTCATGAAAAAGTATACAGCAGGAATGCAGCTTTTATGCATGGTTCCTGAAGTACCTTACACTATAAGTAAGGTAAGATTTTTTGTAATTGATTACCAAACTAAGATTTATAAATTTAAATAGGGTACAATAATAAGAATTGGTATGTCTCTCCCACACCTTCTTGAGCCAGCCCGCATTATATCATTAAGAGAAGAGAGGAATTTGAAACTCATACAACTTTATGACTCAAAAAATTGACAGAATTTTTCTCAGCCTACTTAGTTTCACTAACTTAAAAAGTTAGTGATTATAAGAAGAATCGGGGTACAGGGACTGCAATGTCAGAAACAATATGTCTTAATTAAATATCTGAAGAAATGAAGTCTATACTCAAATTTTTGATTAAAGGATACATGAAAGAGGAAAAATGTAATTTAATAATTACCAAGCTTTTGAAATCTCCGTCATTTTTTAGAAGCGTTTCAATGATATCAAGCTCAACTTGATTTTTAAGAGGAAAACAGGACGTGTCAAACCTGTCTTCTTTACTGATAAAACTGCTTGAGTGAGGTATTTGAAATAAATTTTTAATTTCTTCAATGTGTCCCATAACACATTGCTGGAACAGCTTTATTGATTTTAATTCTTTCAAGACACTGCTCTGGAACTCTACAATTAAAATAATCATTATAGTAATATTACCATACAAAATATGAGGTAAACATTAAGCAGATTAAGGTTATGATAGAAATCTGTGATGGGTAAAGAATGTAATATCAACCTTTTTATGAGTCTGCTCTTGCTGAGAAATTTCTTCAAAATCATTTTCAGAACTCTCAAGTAGAACCAAACAGGATTTTTAATCTTACAGGTTTTTTTAATCTTTTAGGATCTGATGTCATATTAAAAATGATTTTGAATACATTTTAACATTCAAACATTGAATATATATTACTGACCTTTATATTCACCCTATCCTATTTACCCTACAATATTTTTAGTTGTCAATTGAGATGCTTATTAATGATAATAAGAAAAATAAGCAATCCTTTTTTTTTTTTTTTAGTTATTTCTCAAATATGACACAAATCATAATATTGAAATGCTGACAAAGTCTGACCTTTGTTATCCGAATGTTGGCAGACAACAGGTGTAGGTGTTACTTCTGCTTTATCCACCTCTTGATGTGGATTACTACTAAAACTTTCATTTACTCTATATTCAGAATCTGAAATGGAAATCATTAAAGCAATTATAATACTGTATTACTGACCCTTTTGGTAATATTGCATTAACTGCTATATGTATACCTACTGGGGTAATAATCCATATATTTTAGAACAAATATTAATTACCATTACAAAGTCATTTATTAACATAGAATAATTTGTAAAATTGATTCATATGCATAATTAACATTAACAAATAATTTTTTAAACTTTATTTTAATTTATTTTTCTTATGAAGTAGGTAGGAATTATTTATATAAATATTTATTTTCACTCCTTAAATTATTCATATCAATGTAAAGTTATAGCTTTATATATTTATTTATTCCCTCTTTTTTGTTATTTACACATATTTATTTTTAATAATAAGTACTTCCAAGGAAGTATTTTTATTTATTTACCTACTTATTTATTTATTTTTTAAATATTTTTTAAGCTGTTAAAATCATTGACCTACCATTAAAACTGCTGGAAGAAGCTTCTAAATTCGTCGGTATTTTAGGGAATGGTTTAATATGTTTTGTTTTTTTTATTTTACGAATAGGAGCCGCCTCTTCGTCCTCCGAATCCGAGAGATATTTCTTGTTGGCTACCCTTTTTCTGACCGTTTCCAAATCAGAATTTAAATCGGAAGTTTCTGTAGCTCTGCCACATTTTTCCTGAGCCTTCTGGAAGTCCGCTGAAGCAAAAAATAAATAATCTGTACTATAAATCAATTAAAAATAAATAATGTAGAGAAAGTGGGCTTCGATAATCAATAAAATATGCAAATTAAAAAAAAATGTCACTCACTGTAATCAGCACCTAATACCCTAACTGGGTGAATGGTCCATTCGGATTCAGGTATTGCCTTTTTATGAACCATTTTATTTATTAAAAATGGAGAGTTCAAGTTTGGCCAATAACAAAGACCATTGTTTGGCAGAATCCAGGATGAGGGGACCACCTCCACATTGTCCTCGTCACAAAAGAGGACAACACTCCACATTATAATAAAAACTGAAACAACGAAAAAAAAAAAAAAAAATCAAATTCCATGGAAATTCACTTTTTTTTCCTTTGAGAGCATATATGTATTGAACGTTCCAATAAATAAGTNTCCTTAAATTATTCAAATCAATGTAAAGTTATAGCTTTATATATTTATTTATTCCCTCTTTTTTGTTATTTACACATATTTATTTTTAATAATAAGTACTTCCAAGGAAGTATTTTTATTTATTTACCTACTTATTCATTTATTTTTTAAATATTTTTTAAGCTGTTAAAATCATTGACCTACCATTAAAACTGCTGGAAGAAGCTTCTAAATTCGTCGGTATTTTAGGGAATGGTTTAATTTGTTTTTTTTTTTTTATTTTACGAATAGGAGCCTCTTCGTCCTCCGAATCCGACAGATATTTCTTGTTGGCTACCCTTTTTCTGACCGTTTCCAAATCAGAATTTAAATCGGAAGTTTCTGTGGCTCTGCCACATTTTTCCTGAGCCTTCTGGAAGTCCGCTGAAGCAATAAATAAATAAATAAATAATCTGTACTATAAATAAATTATAAAGAAATAATGTAGAGAAGTAGGCTTCGATAATCAATAAAATATGCAAATTAAAAAAAAATGTCACTCACTGTAATTAGCACCTAATACCCTAACTAGGTGAATGGTCCATTTGGATTCAGGGACTGCTTTTTTATGAACCATTTTATTTATTAAAAATGGAGAGTTCAAGTTTGGCCAATAACAAAGGTCATTGTTTGGCAGAATCCAGGATGAGGGGACCACCTCCACATTGTCCTCGTCACAAAAGAGGACAGCACTCCACATTACAATAAAAACTGAAACAACGAAAAAAAAAAAAATCAAATTCCATGGAAATTAACTTTTTTTTTCATTTGAGAGCATATATGTATTGAACGTTCCAATAAATAAGTATCACTAGAAATGAGATTAATTTTATGACATTGTGGAAGGAAATTCTTTTAATACAGGTGAACTTCAATACAGACANTTTGAGAGCATATATGTATTGAACGTTCCAATAAATAAGTATCACTAGAAATGAGATTAATTTTATGACATTGTGGAAGGAAATTCTTTTAATACAGGTGAACTTCAATACAGACAATAATGATAAAATAAAACTGGACACCTACATAAATTAATATGGTTTTAAATTAAAAATGAAATTAATATATACTGTAATACTTCACCAAGAGTTTAGGTTGTACAATTAATTTTTGCAACTAAAAAAAAAAATAAACAAATAAAAAATAACAGGTAATTTCTTAATTTATTGTATGGATCAGAGGTAAAACTGCAAAACCATTCTTGAAAGATAGGCTCACTAATTTACATTTAACTTGGCTTAGTATATACGTGTTTTTGGGAGAACTAGAAGATGATTCTACCATATAAATGTTAAGAAAAGAACTTGAACATGGCTCTTCAAAGAAGCATTTCTTATTCCATACATGACCAACTATGTTAATTTCATTACTATTACTTTTAAAAATAGAGTTTACTTCCACAATATCTCCTTTTTTAGTCATAAAAAAATTATCAGGAGGAAGACAACCTAAACAATAATCTTTAAATTGAATATATTTAAACTCTTGCACATTTGATTTGCTGGGAAGGCTCACTTTTAATAAAGGAAAATTGCTATCTGCTTTAGAAATTTTTTCAGAAGGAAATAAAGTTTCCTCTTGCCACCTTTTAACAATTTGCTGCAGAGGTAAACTTTTACTTTTGAGCTTAGATTTTAAAACGTGCATATAATTTTCAAATGGAAAAGCACTGCAATTTTGAATATTTAAAAAAGTATCAACATCGTCTGCAATATGCAATAGAGCATGAACATTATGGGAAACATAATCTTTGCCGTACAAGGTTGCAAATGAATGAACAAAGTGACTCATTAGAGAAGATGAATAGCTTTTAAGTTCAACTGCTCTGTCAGACAACAAGATGGATGTAGCAACAGTTAAGGTAAGGAAATGATGGTACTTATCATGTGTTAAATTATTAGCTAGAGCTACGGGACCAATATAAAGCAAAAATTGCCTAAATTCAGTGGCCTTCCATCTTGAAAATTCATTAATAGATCTAGGTTGTCTAACAAATTCTTTTGGAAGCTTAAAAGATAAAATATTAGCATTAATGTCGGCAATAACTTTAGATGGAAGCCTGTGTGGTAAATCTCCTTTCAACCATGTATTAATAAGCTTTTTGACAACTCCAAGACAAATTAAGTGCATGTAGTCTAGGGGAACATTTTTAATTATATTAAATTCAGGCAAGACAATCAAAACAGAACTTCCAACGTGGTGTTCTTCCTGTTCTTGCAAAACAAAGGATTCATGACTCCTTAGATTTCCACTTTCAGTTGGAAAGGACACACGTCTCAAACCATAACTTCCTTCAACATCACATCTTGTGCAGGAATAAAATCCTGTATGGCCCTTAATTTGAAGGACAAAAGACTTAGCAGGAGCATCACAAACAAAACCAATTATCGCAAGAGAAACGATTTTATTATGAATCGTTAAACCACCACAGATTAATTCAACAAGTTCCTCCACTAAATCATTTAAGAATGAATTTGCATTATCAGGTTTAGAGTAACCATGATACAACCCAACTAAAACTGTTGGAAAAGAATTGCAAAAAGGCCTAGCCAAAATAGGATAGAATTGGCTGCCAGAACTTTTAGAGATAGGAAGACCATCAATACCAATTAATAAATCTAACTTTGGCGGAACTTCCTCCATTTTGGAGAGCTCATAAAGTAAACAATTTTTTAGGCCAAAGTGAAAGTACTCACCAGGTGACATTTGAACCAGATCCACTTTAGATCTAGAGGTATTTAGTAAAGTTCTACAATCTGAAGGAAGATTGTCTAGTTCCTCTGAACAGGGCTTATTAGATTTTAAAAGTTTAAGCAGAGAATTTACAGCAATACGGGGTATTTTATTAGATGAAGCCCATTCAGCTAATTGAAAAGAAAAACTCTTTGGCATACTATCTGGTTGTTGACACACACTCAATGGCAACTCAGAAACATTTGATAAAGTGGTGGTATCAGTTGAAGGAAGAGTGAGGGAAAGCATATTATCATCTTCAGAATCAAAAGATTTAACAGATGACAAATAATTGGAATCAAGAGAAGAGAAGGACATCACATCATCTTCAGTCCCAGTAGGTGGGACCATACCAACACCAGAATCAAATATTAAATTATGAGCATGACCATCATCACATTGGCCACCCTCAGGATACTTATTATCTTTGTTAGATGAGCTATCAATGTCCTGTCCTGAACTGCTCCCATAATTTAGTCCTGATGTAGACGCAACAGGATCATCATGTGCTGGCAAACCTTGCTGAGAAGGTTGCACACGTCTCTTGGCAGTTCGATCGCAAATTAAGTGACTGCTCTTCTTTTTACAAAACATTTTAACCTAAAAAGTGACCAAGAATACATTAAGTATATACATTTAAATGTAGTATCCAAATAGCATGGTTACAAAGCCATTACAATAAGTTAGATATCACAATACTGAACATTACTCAAAACAGAGACGTACACTAAGTTCGAATAGATAGGAAAGCGTAAACGTGGCTTCATCTAATCACAACTTTGGTGGGTTCTATCATTAAGTTAAGCATTTGATTTGATTCTAAGTTAGTTAAGCATTTGATAAATATACACTTATTACTTGTAAAAAAGACTTTAAACCAGGTATTTTTAAATACTTAAACAGTCCTATAAACAGATTGATACAAATTTTAAGTTACAAGTCTGACATTAAATGTAGTATCTAAATAACTTGGTTACAAAGCTATTACTTACAATAAGTTAGAAATCACTAGGTTAATCATAACACAAGACAGAGAGACGTACACTAAGTTCGGATAGATACAAAGCTCTAAATAGTGGCTTGATCTAATCACGACTCTGGTATGTTCTATCATGGTTATAGAGTTAAGCATTCGATATCTATAGACTTATTGGTTGTAATAATAATGCCTCCAGACCAAGGATTATTACATACTAAAACAGCCCTATCAACAGATTTCAAGTAACTACTCCGTTATTAAATTTGTATCTAAATAACTTGGTTACAAAGCTATTACTTACAATAAGTTAGAAATCACTAGGTTAATCATAACACAAGACAGAGAGACGTACACTAAGTTCGGATAGATACAAAGCTCTATAGGACCTAATTGGTTAAAATTGAGAAAACCACCTTTTTTGGTTTGATTAGGTAGAGAACTTTTAAAGCAGTTAGTATAAAAAGTTAGTTATTGTCAAAATGCACCGGAAAAACTGTTCTTTTTTTACTTATCCTACAGTAAAGTAATAAAAATTAATGTAAAAAAATAATTATTCATGACATAAAATATTATTAAATTGTCTAAATAAATAAACTTGTTTTATCTAAATACGACTTTTCGTTTAGAAGTTACAAGGGTTCAAACTCGAGGGTCTAGAATTATTTTATTGACAGTAAATAACTTGGTTTCAAAGTCATTACAATAAGTTAGATTTCGCTATACTGAACATTGCTTAAGACAGAAATGTACACTAAGTTCGAGTAGATAGGAAAGTGCAAACTATAGGCTTTATCTAATCACAACTTTGTTAGGTTCTATCATTGCGGTAGTTAAGCATTATTTGAAAACTATACTAGACTTTAAACAAGGTATTTTTAAATACTAAACAGTCCTATAAACAGATTTCAAGCTACAAGTCCGATATTTAAATATAGTAACTAAATAAATTGGTTTTAAAGCTATTACAATAAGTTAGATATCACTATACTGAACATTACTAAAGACAGAGACGTACATATATGTAAGTACGGATAAATACGAAAGCGTAATCTTATGGCTTCAATTAAACCATACTTTCGTACATGTTTCTATCATGGCGTGATTTGATAACATTTGATAATTTTACACTTATTACTTGTAATAAAGACTTTAAACAAGACAAGGTATTTTAAAGACTGAAATAATCCAGATTTCGAGTTACGAAGACGTTCCGAGACATTACATTAAAAATATGTTCAATTATAATAGTACTTACCTTTGATAACAGCAAAACACTCTTAATTAAATAAAGTCGACTGAAATATTAATAGATATAATATTTGTATTAAGATATTTACTTACTTTTTAAAAAACTTGAGAATGTGAAGTTCAAACAAACTATTTACGGATAGTTATACAAGTAGATGTGGAAGTTTGCTCTTCGACTTTGGTTGGGCATATGGTTGGGCACGCGGGAAACGAAAACAGATAACCGTGTTCTAAACAGGAACACCAACATTCTTATTGAAATAAAAAAAAAACTAAAAGAAGATCTTTGAATCCTTTTAATTTATTTTGTCCTGTGGATGTCCCCGGGATGTTTGAAAAGCAAATCCAGGGGTTATCAATGATTGGATATCCCAGGGATAAACATTTGTTGGATATCTTTTTAAGGCTATCCTTGGGATGTCTCNAAAACTAAAAGAAGATCTTTGAATCCTTTTAATTTATTTTGTCCTATGGATGTCCCCAGGATGTTTGAAAAGCAAATCCAGGGGTTATCAATGATTGGATATCCAAGGGATAAACATTTGTTGGATATCTTTTTAAGGCTATCCTTGGGATGTCTCAGGGATAAAAAGGGAAGGACCATCCAAGCCGAATATCCTACAGACATCCATCAGAGACATCAAAATGGATTGGATTTTTTTTGGATAAACTGACATCCAGAGGACGTATTTTGGACATTGTGTGCTACTTGGGAATAAAGTACGTGATAGGAGTCGAGGAAGCTATTTGCCACACTAATTGGCAGTGTATTTTTATTTTATCAGTTTGACATAATATGTACGAGATATACAAAATTAAAAAAAAGTTTCACATGACCCGCACAGTTATATATTTGTTGGGTTTAGGGTAGATGAACTAACCTGGGTATTGGTACACAGGACTCTAGCAACAGCAACAATCAGGAGATCGGGGGGACAACAAAAGCACGCGTGCGCAGTAGTTAAGGATTGGTTTCGGTTTTAACGCCTTCGCTTTTTATCTTGCAATTATTATAAGGTTAACAAGTAAAATGTACAAATATTATGCTTCTTAAGGCTCTACCGCCCTTTGAGGTTAGGAAAAACAGTAAAATTAAAATTATACTGGTTCTAAGCAAGATATCAAAAATCT
>KZ651451.1:460638-472420 GCA_001010745.2 Gerris buenoi | reverse complement strand
TCTTAAAACAAAGATACATTAAGTATAAAGATGTTTCTGTTGAATGTGAACCATGTATTGAAGGGAAAATGCACAGATCTTCTTATAAAACCAGTTTAAATAAAGCAAAAGAGACATTAGAAGTTGTAAGTGCTGATCTGTGTGGTCCGTTAACTGAAAGCCTCGGAGGATCTATTAATATTATATGGTATTCAAGGACAATTATAGCCATTATAGATATGTATATTTCTTACAAAACAAGTCAGATGTCAAAGATAAATTAATTGCATTTATTTCAAGAATGAAACAGGTAAATCCTTAAAACCCCTAAGAAGTGATAATGGAACTGAGATACTTAATAATGATATTACAACATTTTTACAACAAAAAGGAGTAAACATGAACTTGCCTGCCCTTACACCCCGGAGCAAACTGGTTCTGCTGAGAGGGAAACAAGAACCTTAACTGAAGCTGGTAGAACTCTACTTCAATCCACAGATCTAGATTCTATCAAGTGGGCTGAAGCAATTAACTGTGCTTGTTTTGTGTTGAATATGACAGGTACCAGTTCAGTACCAGGAAATACGCCTAATGAGTTATGGAAAAATACATCTTTTCGTTTTTATTAAAAAAAGACTTCATGCATTTAATTTGGTGCATTTAATAACTATACATATATATATATCCGCTATATCCTTAGCTCCGTACAGCACCACCTTGTGGACGTCCTGGGGTAACCCATCGATCATTTTCATATCCAACCAAGTAGTCACTCCGCTGCGGGAATACTGAACATAAAGTTTAGCCCATCCTTTTAACAGTCTTCGAGCGTAAACAACTTTAAGCAAGTCATTCCAGCCGCACAATCTCACAAAATCTTTGAATTCCTGTAACCAGGTTTTAATGTTTTCAGTTTTGTCGCCCGAAAAAGTATCAAGAGACTAAACAACATCTTTTACCGATAAATTCGGCCCCCTTAACCCGTCCTCTCTGCACTCACGAAAAGCATTATTATCTGGAGCAAAAGCGGTATTCATTAAGTTGATGGGACTAACACTTGGTTCTGCGGGGATATTCATTGGGGGAACACCCGAGTTACCGGTCTCCGCACGCTTACATCCTTTGACGACGCGATCTAGTTTCGAGTCGACGACGCGATCTAGTTTCGAGTCGACGACGCGATCTAGTTTCGAGTCGACGACGCGATCTAGTTTCGAGTCGACGACATGATCTAATTTCGAATCTTCGGCGATGATCACGGCTTCGAGTCTCTTGACCAATTCTTTTTTGTCTCCATCTGTTTTATAACCTCGCTTTCTGAGTTCTTCCTTCACTTTTCAGGCCTTCAAATTCNTTCGAGTCGACGACGCGATCTAGTTTCGAGTCGACGACGCGATCTAGTTTCGAGTCGACGACATGATCTAATTTCGAATCTTCGGCGATGATCACGGCTTCGAGTCTCTTGACCAATTCTTTTTTGTCTCCATCTGTTTTATAACCTCGCTTTCTGAGTTCTTCCTTCACTTTTCAGGCCTTCAAATTCCTCACCTCACTACAGCTAAGACTACTATAATTACTCTCGCTCATTTTAAAATAAAAATCAACAAGCGATCCCACTTCTGACACCAAATTTGTGGTATTAATGAAAATAACTACTTTAAATGGCAAAAATGGACTTTATTAATCGACTTTGTACCAAAAATACAATCTNGTATAACACAAGACAGAGAGGCATATACTAAGTTCGGATAGATACTACACCAGGTGGTAGTTCTATAATCGACTTTGATATGGTCTGTCAATGGATATAGTTAAGCATTCGATATCTGTACTCTTATTGGTTGTAATAAAGCCTTAAGACCAAGTGTTAGTAAATACTTAAACAGCCCTACCAACAGATTTTAAGATACAATAGTCTGATATAAAATGTAGTATCTAGATAACTTGGTTACAGTTACAAAGCAATTACTTAAAATAAGTAAGAAATCACTAGGTTAAGCATATAACACAAGACAGAGAGGACATACACTTAGTTCGGTTAGATAGTCCGCACATACTGACAGCATGATCTATACACGACTATGATAAGATTATCAGTCATGGATATAGTTAAGCATTCGATATCTGTATTCTTATTGGTTTGTAATAATAAAGCCTTAAGACCAAGTGTTATTAAATACTAAAACACACCTTTATCAACAGATTTCAAGTTGCGAATGTAGTATCTAAATAACTTGGCTACAAAGCCATCACAATAAGTTATAAATCAGTATACTAAACATAACTTAAGACAGAGAGACGTACACTAAGTTCTGTTTTGATACAAAAGCGCTAACTAGGCTTCACCTAAACACGACTTTGGTTTTATCATGATAAGTTTGCATTTGATAACTGTACACTTATTGTAATAAATACCACAAAATCAGGTATTTTTAAACACTAAAACAGTCATATAAACAGATTTCAAGTTACAATAGTCAGATATTTGAACGTATTGTCTAATCAACTTGGTTACAAAGCCATCACAATAAGTTGGAAATACTAAAACAGTCCTATAAACAGATTTTAAGTTACGATTACAGACCTTCAGGCATTACATTAATAATATGAATTACCTACATTTGATAATAACACTATTTATTAAAGTCGACTGCATTGATACACAAAGGGATATAATCTCTGGCTGCGAAGCGATCCTCAACCGCATTATCTTCATAGTTTAGCCTAACTTTTTTTTTGTAATTAGAGAAAGTTGAAAAACTTGACGTTATAACGAAAAACTTGTTACTAGTTAGAGTTAGTAGTTTGCATTGCACTTTAACTTTAGCAAGAGGGAAACTTAAAACTAAAAAAAAAAGACAAAGACAACTACTATCTATCTTTTAAAAAACCTAACCGACTTCTGAACAGGAATACCAACATTCTTATTGAAATAAAAGAAGAATAAAAAACTAAAAGAAGATCTTTGAATTCCTCTAATTTATGTTATCTTATGGATGTCCCCGGGATTTTTTAAATGCAGATCCAGGGCTATCAAAAATTGGAGATCCCAGGGATAAATATTTGTTGCATATCTTTTTAAGGATATCTTGGGGATGTCTCTGAGATAATAAGAGAAGAACCATCCAAGCCGAAAATCCTACAGACATCCATCAGAGATATCAAAATGGATTGGATAATTTTTGGATGAACTGACATCCAGGGGACGTATTTTGGACGTTGTGTGCTACTTGGGTGTAGTCATACAAATTAAATAAACATGTTAAAAATCGGTCCCAGACAAACTTTCTCATATACGAGTTCATAATTTCTTAGCCCAGTGTTTTTTATTTATTAGTTTTCGTCGGTACACATAATTATTATTGAACATTTTATCAAAATTTATCNGCAAACTATCTACCTTAATTATATATGTATATATAATTAAGGTGTTTTGAATTCACAGTCTTTTTGAATTCAAGTCGTAATGGCGAACTTAAGTTGTTAATTATGCTAATACAATTAGCAAAACTCTAATATAATTACAAACTGACAAGTAGAGAGCGTGTTCATTACGTACACCTATCAGGGAAAAAAAAAACGGCAACGGAAAATATACAAAATTCTTACATATGAAACATCAACATTGAATTCAAAAAGTTGATAAATATTAAGGACATTTTGTGCTAAATTCATTTAAACTAATAATCTTTAATTTTAATTGTAAATTTAAAGTTGATTTTGTATTATATTACCTTATTTTATCATATCTAGATATTATGACAACAGCAATTACCTGAAACAATAAATAAACAAAAAACCTATTTAATTAATTAAATAATATACGAATTGAGATTAAATGAGAAAATATAACAATAAATTTATAATAATCCAGCAGGGTACTCATGGGCTTATCATGTAAATTTATGTAATCGCTAATAAAAATTTCATTAAAAGCTAATTTGAACACTACAATCAACCGAGTGTTTTCTATGACAATCAATCAAAGCTGCTCAAATTGATTAGTATTACTATAAGGAAGTATGTCTCTGATAAAGTAACTTTATGGTACTAGAGTCATTATAAGCGTTGAGGCCGAGGATTACATCAGTTAAGGTCGATTCTTTTACATTTCTACTTGTTTTACGCTCACTGAATATGAACGCTAAAGTTCGAAAGCCGGTTAAGTGCAAAATTTATTTTCAGTGGATTTTAACACTGCTGATTAGTACCAAGCATTAGTTCCTGATCAGTATCAATAAATTGATCCAATTTACCTGATTTATTTAGATCTAGTTATTTTTAATGGTGATATGTATCAGTACGAACCAGTCTTAATCTTTTAATGATTTATAATCTTAAAAATATTTTCTTACATCAGTTTATTATGGGTTGATTTTTTTTTAGAGTTCAGAGCAAAGTAAATACGATTAACATTAAAATAACGATAGGAGGAGGTTAGTTTTAATTCACTAAGTAAGTATGTGGGTTGCAAAGAGACGCCCTCCACACGGATAAATAGGGCTTTCATACCACAATAGCGCACTTATCACCAGTCAAAGACTATGAAACCACTTTAAAAGCAGGTTTAGGCACATTAAAATTTTACGTATAAATTAATATCATTAGTTTTGTTTAAAATTTTATTTTACGTATGTTTATCTTTTTTGATAATATATCTCTTAGGTATTTACTCGAGTTGCAATATAGCTACTTCTAGGTGAAACTCCGGACGAGCTACATCAGCTATCCAATATAGAGTAGTATGAGATATCTATGTTATAAACGAACCACAAAAACCGAAAAGAGCATGCTAAAAGACGCAGTATTAAACAATTACATCATTTTGTAAATATGTTATGGATAGGTGTAATATTAATGCAATTACTTTGTTATAAAAGTTAATTCATTATTATATTTTTATAACAGAGTAAATGCTAGAGGGGACGTATTTTGGACGTTGTGTGCTACTTGGGTGCCAATGGCTCACAACTCAAATGCATATTTATAAATTAAGGATTTATAATAAAAACTTTGTTTCTAAAGGCTAAAATTAATCTCTTTAAGTTTTATTTAGCATTTATATAATGTTTTCTATAAACGTTCATTATATTATTACAAGATGCCTGAGTAGCAAATTAATGTTGACAAGCTACCATGAAAACGTCCGGTTGTTATCGCAGTAGTTTATCTTATGCGGGTACTGCATTAAATGTTGGGTAACCATCCGTATAAAACATGTTTCCAGTCCTATTATTACTATAAATATTAATCCCGGGATAAAAGTGACATTCACGCCATTTAAATAATTTTTAAAATAATTTATTTATAACTATAAATAGNTAAACAATACCGAATAAATTAACAATTCATTTACCTATCATCAAAGATTTTTTCAAATTTAAATAATATATCAAAACGTGTATTTTTATGTGAGTTAGAGAACTTATAGGTCATGGGAAATAATATTGAATCAATCGATTGGATAGTTTATTTAACTATTGAAAATTACACCAAATACAGTCAAGGACAGTCATTAAGGCAGTCGGCTCGTTAAAAATCAGTATTATTCGTTATTCTCCTGCAAGAGTGCAATCAGGAATAATTGGAAATATTGGCGGTAAGAATAACGGTTCGAACCGTACTCCAGGATATCATTGATAGAAACTAAGGGTATAGGACGTGACAGGTAAACAAAGCCCAAATAAGTCTGGTTTTGGGATCTACGGGGTCAGAGGCCGAGAGAGAAACTTAATATGTTCGTCAGATCGTTTCAGGTATCTTCTTTTAAAGTCAGAAGATAACTTTAAAGCTGTAACATGATAAAATGTTGCCCATAAGTAAACAATCTAACATCTATAGAATAAATAATGCAGTTGTGTCATTTTCTGCAAAATAGTAAAGCTAATTCGAAAAAAATTGGCTATATCGCAGTTTGATGTAGTTTTTATGGGTATGAAAATTGGGTCAAAAACTTTTCTGAGAAAACTGTACATAGAAGAGGTAATTTTGGACTTAAATTTCGGATTCAGCAACCTCACAGACAACCGTATTAAACTTTTTTATATGTAAGTACATAATTACTTGCTCCAGGGTTTTCCATTTTTTAATTATTTCGGGTTTTCATAGTTTAAATTGAATTACTTTTTAATATTTTACCAATAATTGTCATACAAATAATTCCTCCCCGGCAGGAAATCAAACGCAACCTATCTCACTTTTGAATTATAGCTATTTTACTCAGGAGCTAGATATTTCCCAGAAAAACGAATTATGAGCTGTCAAATGTTTACTTAAAAAAATATTTAAATACAAATTGTCGGAACTGTTTTTGATTAAAATTTAATTTACGTATTTCTCGAGTTTCTTGGAGTCACAAAATGTAGAGCTAAAATTTTCGCAACGAGGTATTATTTTTCCAGAGTATATCTATATCTATATGTCTATGAATGTGTCCATTTTTAATAAAAATTGGCCCAGTAGTTAAGTCTCTAAGTGTTTTCACAGCCTACAGTATACAGACGACAGTCAGGCATTTTTTTAATTTATTTTTTTGTAAAAAAAAAACAACACCTTTTAGACCCAGGAATCATCGCACAACCACATTAGTTTTTTTTTTTAGAAACTACGTGCAACTAAAAATAAGGTAATATTTATGTTATAATATAATATCTATTATATAAATCCTCTAAAATACTCTGAAGACATAGGATAGATAAGATATTAAATATATCCTCTGAAGTCTGAAGACTCATAAATACTTAATATGTGCCATTTGTAATTTCAGGCGGAAACACACTACCATCACGTGACATGATATCACGATAAAAAAGTGTGCGCTGCTGATTTAGTAAGGTTTGTATAGATTGCAGCTACACTATTATCACGTCACGTGACATGATAACAGTGTAGATTTCAGTACATTCAAAAGATCACGTGACGTGATGGTAGTGTGTTTCCGCCTTTAGTTACATAATTCCGAAGTTTATAAATTTGATGTACAGTATAATATGTAGGTACGTCCATAATTTGTTCAAAATCCACTTGCAAAACTACGAGTACTGATATACATGTATTTTTGCTATGTATATAGCAATAGACGCCAGTAGATTTATTTATAACCACAATGTATGCATACAAAAAAGCAAGTAATAAATGCTTTATTCGCAATACAACAGACATCAATCATCAATAATCAATCACTTATATATCGAGTTACACACGGCTATAATATTTTCGGCTCTATCGTTAATAATTACAATAAAAATAACACTTCACGTGATTGATTGGTGTTCTAGAAAATAGCAAAATAAAGATTTATGATTATTGTACTATGCATATTATAATGGATTTTGACTCTTGATTCCGTTATCTTTTATTAATAAAGAAGCGATAAATTATTCTATAATTTATCGCTTTTTCGTATTTGAGGTGAGGGGAGAAGAATACCGAAACCGAATCAATTTTTAACGTGACGTTATACAAAAATATGTTTTTTTAAAAAAAGAAAAAAGAACGGATTGAGGAACGAGAGATGCGGTCGTAAATCAAGCTTGTAAGGAAGGCGCATATTGTTAATTATTATAGCGGCTGAGGATGACCCTAAGTTGACAGCTAGAAGGTTGGGATTTCAACCTGAGTTTGAATACTAAACAGTTTTTGCGGGTTTCACGGGTTCGTAGCCGACCACGGTCCGAAGTCCGGCTCCAACACCTTTTGCGGGCTGCCACAAGACACCCTGATTTAATTAAGAAGGGAGTCAGGATGATGAAGTGAGGGACTCTAGCCCCGGGTCCGAGAGAGAGATAGCTTCCTAAAGCAAGAAACAAGACACAGGCTCCTAATAAACGACCTCTGCAAGAAACCTTCCAACACTTTAATAGCATTTATACCATTTATCACTGTTTTATGTCTTTAGCGATACTATTCTTAGATCCTAATATTTTTTTATAAATAGATAGGAAATTCCTAAGGATGAGGAAGCAAAGAAAAACCGTTTATGAGATAGATATAAAAGATAATTCTAAGACACTGAAATGTATTAAAATCCATTTTATATTGCCAGTATAAATTACTAAAGGTTATAAATGTAAGCAGTATTTATTTACCGAAAATAACTAGGTGCTTACATTATCAAAATCTAAGGTGGGATCATGAGTCTATATTAGCATAGTATTAACTCAGAAATAAGACCGTAAAGGAAGGTCACAACCTGGATTTAAAGAAAATTAGAGGACGAATAGTATTTAATATAAGTTGGTTCGCAAAAATGTTGGCTGATAGATCGACAGACTGAAAAGAAGCTAAAAATGTTCCCTGATGTGTTTTGGAATACTTGAATTTGGAGACTAAATTAATTTTATTTTTTCAGGACGAAAGAAAAGATCCGTAATAAAAAGAAAGTAACAAAAAAAGTAATAGAAAAAAGGTTATAAAATATGCAATAGATTGTCACATCACCCCGATACGTTAAAAGAGAACTCTGGAATGAAAATTGTCTCTTTTTTACCGTTCTGGTGCTCAATTCTCAAGTTCCTGAGTTTTTTTGGTGTGACGGATTTGTTTCGTTACGACCGGGTTTTTCCGGGCCACTGCCTACAGACAGCAGTTCATGCAAAGCAACTATTTTCTTTCCTTTCATTTTGGAGTAGTATTACTTTAATATTATAAAGCATTAGAAAAACTTCGTTTACTGCATTTCGATTGAGAAAATTGACGGATTTACACGTTTTGAAGCTACCCTGAGTCAAAAAAAGTGGTTATTAGAAAATAGAAAATGTTAGTTTGTCGTATGTAGTCTGAGCAGACGCAAGGACCCTACTCTGCAGGGTCGATTTTGATGAAAATTTGCATATATCTTCGATTGACATTAGGAACGCTTCCTCCCGTAAGTAGGCATGGGCATTTATCATTTCCTGTGTTTATCTGTCNTCGAATTGCACATGGGCATATTTAATTTTGAAGTTCTGTATATTTTTCCAGCGGTTAGGTAAAAAAGTTGCAACAGTGTTTCAAATTTCAGCACTTTCGCTTAAACCGTTCGGGCTCTATGAACCAAAGAGCATATCTAATTGAAGAGAGCTAACTATATCTAACTAAGAGGCATATCTAATTGAAAAAATCGAGCGTTGATGGTGATCACCTTAGTGGATTGACTAATAAAGTGGCAGGGACGGGACGTAGAATTTTTGCTGAAAATCAAGGAGTTGTCGTGCAGCGCTGACAAGAGGTGTCATTCAACGAAAAATTATATTCTTTATAAAGTTTCCTTCAAGGAATATTACGAAAAAGCATGGTATTTGAGGATTGTAAGGCTAAACGTCCAAAAATAGTGGGTTTTTTTTGAAGATTGAATGACGGGAAGTGGTTCAAAATTGGGGTAATAGATGTGCGATGACACTTAAAAAACACAGAAATATGACGCCATTTTGTTTTTTTATTATTATTACTTTGGTTTCTGTATTCTTCACCTTAGTTGTTTCTATGAGCAAAATTTGGAGAAGTTTGAAAGACGGGAAGTGGTTCAAAATTGGGGTAATAGGTGTGCGATGAAACTTACAAAGCAAAGTAATATAAGACCAGTAAAAAGAAATAAATTGATATCTCGAGAACTATTGAGAACTATTTGCATATGCTTACACGACATTTTTTGTTGCATTTTACCAATAGAATCCACCAGTTTATTAATGACATTTTATCGCAGGTCACCCTGTACTAGAAAAATATTTTGTTCTGACGTGTTGAAACAATTTACAAAGTCAAGTACCTATTTAACCAGAAATTCACTATTTTTTTATTTAAAAGATTTTAATAGGTTATGTACAATGTACCTACCTTAAAATTAATCAAATTAAAACAATAAAAATCATAATGTTACAGGCTAAATATTATTAAGACAAATTTTTTGTAACGGTACGTAAAAATCAGTTTGGCAACTGTCGATAAATGTAAGTAGGTAATATTTTAAATTGGGGGGGTGCCTAGGGGCGGAAAATTGTTAAATCCCTGCTTCGGTAAGCAATTATCCAATGACATTGTAAATAAAACTATTTAAAATTTGTAAGTATAACCCCTTAGCCCCTCATATCCATCACCTAAGGGACTGGAGCATGGTCGGAACACAAAAAAGGTCGGATAATCTAAGGAAAAAAAATAATTTATTGTTGAAAACAAATTTACATATACATACTCTAGTATGCATGTATCATGTATATCAGCGGTTCTGACGTGTTGAAACAATTTAAAAAGTCAAGTACCTATTTACCTATTTCAACTAGAAATTCACTATTTTTTTATTTTTTTTTTTTATTTAAAAGATTTTAATAGGTATATAAAATGTACCTACCTTAAAATTAATCAAATTAAAACAATAAAAATCATAATGTTTCAGGCTAAATATTATTAAGACAAATTTTTTGTAACGGTACGTAAAAATCAGTTTGGCAACTGTCGATAAATGTAAGTAGGTAATATTTTAAATTGGGGGGGTGCCTAGGGGCGGAAAATTGTTAAATCCCTGCTTCGGTAAGCAATTATCCAATGACATTGTAAATAAAACTATTTAAAATTTGTAAGTATAACCCCTTAGCCCCTCATATCCATCACCTAAGGGACTGGAGCATGGTCGGAACACAAAAAAGGTCGGATAATCTAAGGAAAAAAAATAATTTATTGTTGAAAACAAATTTACATATGCATACTCTAGTATGCATGTATCTCAGCGGTTCCTTGTTTGGGAACTGCTGATGATAATCTAGCCGTTATCACATATTCTTTTAAAACAGCTAAATGGCTTGGTATTTATAAGTTTTGATGAAAATAACAAAAATAGGTCACGTACTCGANCTTCTTGGTGTTAAATTATAGTAAATGAATTGTAGTTGAATTAATCGAAATATACGTATTTTTAGGCTTGAAAATGGCCGGTCAGGCCGAAACGTTGCCGTTGAGAATGAAATGATGTAGTTTCTTTCGTTTTACCCTTAAAGGATCCACTACTAATACAAATTAATATAGAGGGTACACCTACAGCCATTATTCTTATAAAATATAACTATAGGATCTATTTGAAGGATGTTAAATTATCATTATTTTAACTCCTCAACATAATATGATAACTTACGCTAATAGCGCTTTCTAGTAGAGAACTTTGAAACTAAAGTATTATTTTTCTCTCATTAAAGCCTCAATTCCACGGGGCAAGTTTACAAGCCGACGTGTAGGAAGCAGGCGAGTCGGCAAGTCGCTATAGTTGTCGATCCACACAAAACTTTCCACTCACTCAGTAGGTAAGTAGCTGGCATGTAGAAACCATGTGGTGCTGTGACATTTTCCTGTCTGCTGTAAAAAGCTGGCAAAAATAATTTATTGTTGAAAACAAATTTACATATGCATACTCTAGTATGCATGTATCTCAGCGGTTCCTTGTTTGGGAACTGCTGATGATAATCTAGCCGTTATCACATATTCTTTTAAAACAGCTAAATGGCTTGGTATTTATAAGTTTTGATGAAAATAACAAAAATAGGTCACGTACTCGAACCAAACTTTTTTAAATACATAGTGATACTGAATTTAAATCTCATTTCACTAAATCTAATTTGATTAATCCATTATAAAAATATGTAATAAGTATTGTTGAATATTTTATAACACATTGCTTTGAGAGAACATTTGCTTATTTTCGATTTAGATTCATATGAACATTTTTTTCTCAGGGAAAACGACTATGTGGATGTGGGTAGATCTGGGGGCATGGCCAAGTCGAACACAGCCATCCTTTACTGGAACCATCTCAAGGCACTTTGGACCCACCCCCATTATC
>KZ651451.1:431018-444489 GCA_001010745.2 Gerris buenoi | reverse complement strand
CCCCCCCCAAAAAAAAGATAATTTTAGCAATATTTCATGATTTTCAGCCAATTTGTTAACCCCAAACATAGTTTAAAGATTTAAATTATACTTGCTCTCTCAAAGCACCAACAAAAACATTAAGAAGTTTCAAATTTGGTTTAATTGTTAATCTGCAGTAAATAAAAAAATATTAATAAATTATCAATAACTTGGTTATTTTCAAAGATATTAGAAGCGGCAAATGGAAGACAATTAAATTGCATTAATCATTTGTGACGTAAATGTCAAAAGTGAATATCACAAACTTAATTATAAGTTAAAAAAGGGAAATATATAAGGCTACATAATTGAAATGAAAAAATATTATTAAAAAAAGAATAAAATATTGTAAAGTTTTTTTTTGTAAATTTTAGTTTACAAGATTATTGAATGAAATGCATTGCTGAGTTTACCATGCGACAAAAATCTTACAAAATTAGCTAAAACTTTAAATAGAGGTGCTACAAAAAAGTTTTTTTTTCCATTTATAGCATGGTTTGGAAGTAATTTTAGTTCAATTATTCGCGATTATTCGAATTTTTTATTTTTTATTTAGATAAAAAGCCAAAAGGAGGTAATCACTGGATTATCTTCTTTTCATACCTTACAAGGTAGATAAACAATGTTAACATACACTCAATACATGAAAATTGTAGCTTTTCTATACAATGAAGATATAAATATTAAAAAAAGATAATTAAAAAAATATTAGAGAACTTTTTAACCTCTTTAACTTGAATCTAGGAGTCAAAAAGAAGAGAAAAAATAATAATCAAAATCGGTCTTGACTAACCAGGTTTCGAAGTGAACCCCCTTTTTTAGTCTTTGCAGATTGGACTAAAATAAGTAGCACTTGAAAGATCTACCAAAATAAGGGTGTCTAAATTTTTGCTAAATTCAATAATTGCATGTGTTAAGAAGATGCAAATGTTAATATCTAACCTTTAGGGGCACTTGTCCATTATAGACTAAGTAATAATAATAATAATAATAATAAAAAGCTGCACGTTCGTGGCACTACTTGGGGTAATATAGAAATGGCTCGAGATTTTTTTTTCTTAAATTTTGGAAAACAAATTTAATGGAAACACTTCGTTATTGTATTTGTATTTTCCAAATAGAGTGTTAGGAGGAATCAAAATAAACAATTGTTATAAGAATAATGGGGTTAATCACAATAAAAAATAGGGGTGGTGTGAAGTTGATCAATTACTATTATTACAAAAATTAAATAAATAATGATATTTATAATAATAAGCACCTTACATGACATTGTTCAATTGTCAATATAATATTAAAAGATTACAGTATCTTTCAAGTGCTACAGAATGGTTTTTATCTTTTTTCCAGTTTTTTGGAAGCACCACGAAGCTCACTTATATCACGCTATATATATTGCCAGAACAGTTTAAATAGCTTGAGGGTGTCTAAAAGTATATAAAATAACATGTGTTTATATTTTAAAAAATGTTTAAGACTTTAGTATAAGGGTTCTATAAAAACTGTTTTTGCTTTTTATACTATAAAAAAGTTATAAAAATAAAAATAGATTTATATAATTCACTAAGATGTAATGCTAAAATTACCTTATTGTAATCTTCTTTTTAGAAAAGACTAACCTTTTATTTATAAAAGGTTAGTATTAATAGTATTGGTGTTATATTAATAACTCAAATATAGGTGTTTCTTTTTTAATGTATTAGCTATCTCGACTATTTGGGAATTAAAACAGATATTTTGGCTTAAACTGTAGTTTCAGGAAAATATCTTGTCTAGTTTTGCGGGTTCTCTATCTGCATTGTATTCTCTATTGTATTGTCCATTAAAGGTTTATTTTCCTAGATGCGAGTCTAGCAATAGATGCTGAAGTGACACCCAGCAACTATCACTGTGGACTGTTCTTCTGAGTTTGCATGTTACTGTTTTCCTAGAAGAGTGATTCTTATCAAGCAAACTCTAATAATTTTGTGCCAGCGACTATCACTTGGCATCTATTGCTAGACTCGCATCTAGGAAAACCTACCTTAAAATCTATGAAAATAATTATGCAAGCAGGTGTACATTATATTTTGAGAAATAGCCAAAACACAGCTCTTTGTGTCATTTTTAACTATTTCTAGGCATCAACATAAAAAGGAAAATATATAAAAAGTTAAAAAAATAAGGGAAAAAAAGATGATTAAGAAAGTATTTCTGATTCAGTGTAATTTATTCTGAAGTTGAGCAAGTGATACTAGCTAATATAATAGTGAATGTAAAGAGTAACTTTATCTGCTAAGCTTAACCATATCTGCAAATTTTTCTATTAATATACTGTCTCAAAATTTTAACTTAAAAGGCGTTTTCATTGGTGAAAGCACTAGTATAATTTTTAGAATACTTAAACAAAAATTAAATAATCAATGTAATTCCCATTAATTGTGTATAATTGATTGCTAATAAATTACATCAATTTCCTTTACAAACTATCCAGACAATTCTATACAGGTGAAAAGTGAGTAACGCTGATGCTTCTACAAACAGTTAATGAAAAAAACAAAGCCTCACAATTAGTATGAAAAAAACAAAAATAACTGAGATTGCTGAGTGAGGTATAGAGTAGTAGATAGATAGAGACAGACCTCGTCGGAGCTAGGGTCAAATTGCGGTATGGATTCAAGAGATTCCCTGGATCCTAAGTTTCTGGCGCGGTGTTGCGTTCGCTGCCTCTGATCCGGAGACTGTCCCGTCTGGAGTATCTGCGCTACCTTGGCATTCTGCTTTGCTACGTCCACACCCTAAAGGGGGTTTTACGGCCTCGGTACTTTACATTGTATATCAATAGTAATATACTCAGCACACAAATGCAAAAATACCACGCTAAATTGTCATACTTTAAAATATAATGAAGCCAAAAAATAAAATATACATTCACTCCCTGCTAGCAACCTTCACCTAGTTGCTTAAAAATATAATCTTGTGCACAAAAAGTGTAAACCTCAAACAAAACCCTGCACACAAACCCTATCACCTTAATTTTCATATCACAATCAGATTGGGCCCTTATACTTCCACCAAAAGTTGTATCTAGTCCCTAATCCTAAAACTAATAATTTCCTAAATATTCATTTTCTTATCTAGAGGAAAAAACATGCAATATAAAAATACTAAATAAATAAAGAAACATAAATAGGGGTTATGTCATATTCTTAATTAAATGTGCTAAAATTATTTAATTTCAGCTTAAAGATACTCGTAAAACAAATTAATCATAATAATTTAAACATAGATTTCTTGTTTTCATAAATTATTCGGAAAAATTAAAATTAAGGACCCGTAATAGCTGGTAAGAAAATATATAAATAAACTAAAAAAGGACACTGCTGTGTACAAGAAGAATGTATTATAAGAGAAATATGCAAAATATGTGCTGGGAGAAAGTCATAGGATGAAAATCAATTGTGAAGTTACTTAAAGGAATGAGGTAGACCATAGTTAAAACTTTGCCTTTGATGGGACAATGTTAAATAAAATATTAAGTGACTTAAAAAACTTAATTCATTTTTAAATATAAATCTAAACAGTTCAAAGATTGGTACTTTCAAGTTTTATAAGTTGGATAATTACAAATAATAATAATTATAAAAGAAATTAACCAATAAAAATTAAATTAAGTCAACATAACCCATTTTATATTCTTTCTCTCTCCTAAAAATATTTAAGTATTAGACTTAAATTCCTAACACTATTTATACCATACATCAACTATATCTATAAAATATTCTTTTTTTATTTCAGTCTATTTAACTAGAGTATGCCTAACTCTTTATCTAGAGATAAACTAGTAATAATATATTTTATAATTTACTTTTTTTTGGTAGTGAACCATATTCCCTATTTTTGATTATTTTTATGTATAAAAACTATTAATGAATATGTTTTCAGTTTGTCTATTTAGGTACCCTAAAGAGAGAACAGAAAACATAATTTTTATACAAAAACTAAAAATGTTAAACTTAAGTTTTAATTTATATATTAATATTTAATTTTTCTACGCTGCATTATTAATGCACTACCTACAATAAGCAAAATAAAATAATCACATAAAACAAATATTTAATTGTTTATATAAAATACAATATTTAATTACAACACTGCATTCGCTTTAAACAAAATATTGTATAACTGGCATAATAATGTTGCCTTGAGTATTTAACGGACTTACTTTATGTCACTAACATTTATTTTTTGTAGCAATTCAAACCACTCAGGCTCATGCATGCTTGGAAAAGGGGGAAACTTAAATGATATCTAAGATATTAAAAAAAAAAAATAAATAAAACCATGCAAGATTGTTAAGAAAAAAGAAATTAAAATAATAAGTAAATTTAAATTGTCTATTGTCTAAATTAAAATGTTATTATTTTATTAACTACTTTACTTAAAGTTAATAGGTTAAATAATTTTAATAAATCTACCACCCCTAACTACCAACTTTTTAATTTCTCTGCTGGTCAATATGTTTCTCTATGCCTCAAACATTTTAACGAGATTGATAATATGTTGGTACTTAAAATTATTAAAAATAATTTATTTTATTTACTAAAATATTTAGTTAATAAAACATCTCTCTCACTAAACAGAGTTAGAAATGTTAAAAATAATAACAAAAATGTAATAATTAAAAAATAATAAGAACCTGAAATTTTTTAAAAATTAATTACTACCACCATAATTTTAAATTGGTTTAGAAAAATTCAAAATTTAACAAATATAAATTATCTACACAGAGTAAACAAATAAAATTAATTTAACAATGGCTTAGAGGTTTTTGGTTTTATGGGGAAAATTTTTTTTGAAATCGTCACAGTGAAAGAAATATTTGATACTTAAAGTTAAAGAAACAATAGAATATATTTTGAATTAACCAAAATTACTATATTACTTAAATTTCATTTATATTTTCCCTACAAAATAAAAAAAAAATTAATACAGTATTTTTTGCCACTCTTAGGCCGGGAGGATTTTTCAACTGCTGAAATATATGAGACTCTGCATATTAAGATGCAGGACAGAGCAGCATTGTTATTTTCAACTGCTGAAATATACAAGAACCTGCTTATTACAACGGCAGATTCACTGGTGTGGAGTAACCTGCCCTGTTCTGCGACTCAATTCTCACAATTTCTTATATTTCTGTGGTTGAAAAAAGCTGTGCTGCACTACCCGGTATTCCCTGCGTCTCTAAGTTCGTCCAGGTTTTTAGAGTAACATTAAGATTTCAATAACTTTTTAAGATACTGTATAACTGAGCACCCTGATACAATAAAGGAAATAAAGGGTAACAGGGTACGATTGTTAGTGTGTGGACAGATGATGCACCCATAGGGAAGCCCCAAGAAAATACTTTCAAGAGATCTGGACGGAAGGAGAAGGGAAGGAAGACCTAGGGAAAGATGGTTGGAGGAAGAGGATTTGAGAAGTGTAGGGATATGGCTGGAGCCGTAGAGCCTTGGATCGGAAGGATTGAAGAGGTCCCTCTATGGTCTATAATGTCATCACGTAAGTATATAGCTGGGCCAAGAGTATTAAAGATAACTGAGATTATTGAATTAGAACTAAGGATTAGTAAGATAAAATTGTTAAATTCACTGAATAATCAATATTTTGGAATTGCCTGTTTTAATCATCCATTCTATACAACATAGGTTGCAATGATCTGGTTGATGATTTAAACTAATTTATATACAACTGGTTACCACACCTTTATTTGTAAAGTTTTATTAGCAATCAGTGAAAATTTGTAAATTTACATTTGATTCTATTACTTAAGAATTATGATTATTGAATTAATATGTAAATTACAATACATGGATATTATTACTGTACAACTAGCTAGCTTCCTCCGATGAAAGAGGTGGTTAAAGTTTTTGATCAATCAAAATGCCTACCATTGAATTATGCCAAGTTCAAATGGTAAACAAATATAGGGTAGGTAACCAGTTAAATGTTTGCCACATGACAAATTAAGATGGGCAACCAGTTAAATGTGTGCCGCATTGCACCTAATTTACTTAAATGTAGGTATTAAATAAGTCGCATTGACTTTTTCTGTTAACGTATTATGTTTTAAGTGGATAGCTAATTTCAAATTTTTGAAGTAGATCCAAGCACAATAACTAAAATGAATAATTTAGCAAAAGGAATATAATTAACAAAATTCAAAGAACCAAATTGTCTATACATAATTGTGACTAGTTTCAACTTTTTTTGTTGGTTTTAATTTTGAACAAAAGTAAAAAAATTTGACAAAGAAATTGCAATATTAAATTATAAGTCAATTGATACTTCAAAATATCTATCTAATACAAAAACTTTTTATAAGGAGGAAGGTGAAAGATAATTGAGTATTTTTTTTTTTTTTTATTATCAGGCTCTAGACATAGAGCTATTATGATGAATAGCATAAAATGCTTTAGTTATAATAGCCAAAACTACTTAATTAAATACAATCACTTCCGGAATCTGGTACACAAGAGCAAACTGGGCAGTACAGACTTTAATGAAACCAGCTATTCCAAAATGTCAATTATCCAGTCATTTAAATACTAATTAATGTCATAAAAGTAACTAAATACTAATTGGATTATTGGCTTGAAATGAGGCACCTATAACACCAAAATCATAACCCAATCCCTAAAGGAAAGTATTTGATTAGAAATGAGTAAATGAAGATAAAAGATTAAATCAAAACACACTCTCATAGAGGAATAGAAAATAGCTTACAGATAAACCATAAATTTAAGGTATTTTCACCAATGTGGGTAGACCAACCACCAGATAATGATCAGAAATTGAATATAATACGAAGATATTATACACAATCTATATACAGTTGATATTGATTTTACAGTCTAAAATAAGTAGTATACATATACAACAATAGAGATATATAGGGTGTTCTGCGCCCAGATGTCAATAATTTAGGAGGTGATACTACACCTCAAAGGCTGCCAAAAAGTAGACACAGATTATTTTTTCAAACTCGTTCTAGAGTTATAGTCTTATATTAAATTTTCAAAAAATTATTTACTTCATCTTTTAAAATATTTTATTGCTCAAAAACTATTACAGCTGGAGTATTTTGGTATGCACCATTTTACATATCAGCTTTTTTTTAAGGAAAATATTAAAATTCAAATTCAGCTGGCTATGTAGTCGTTCAAAATGCACAAATTTTACAAAAGTTAGCACATTTAGTAAGCTTTAAAATGCTGTTTTTTTTTTAATAAAATATAGAGGCTTAATAGAATCTGAGAAGAATTAATTATATTTTTAATAATTTTTGAGTAATGAAATGTTTTTAAAGATAAAGTAAACCATTTTTAGAAAACACAATTTAAGGTAATAACTCCAGAACGGGGTTTGAAAAAAGAGAGTCTATAAACACTTTTTGGCAGCCTTTTAAGGCCAAAATACACGGCAACACTTAGAGTGAGAGAGTCTAGCGAGAGCGGTGTCCGATCTGTCTACACGGAGAGCCAAAATTTGGCTAGACTGGTGTCCGAGAGTGCTCTCGGAGTGTCACCTTGAATAAAGTTCCAAGACCAGTATCCGAACTGTCTACACGGTGTCCCGTTTGTCTAATAATCTACGTCTCCTCCGTCGTCCACACGCGTTGCCCGGCTGAGGTATTGATCATGCTTGCTCTATAAAAAGGTTTCACCTAGCTGAAACTAGCCTAGACCGAGTGCGAGAAAGGCTTGCTTAGAAAAGGTTCACCTAGCTGAAACTAGCCTAGACCGAGTGCGAGAGCAAATTGACATGACAGGTGTCTTGTCTACACGAGGAAAACAAACACCGAGAGCGCAACTAGCTAGACCGGAGTGGGTAGGAGTGGGGGTGGTCTAGCGTCCACTCTCGGCGGTGTCTCCACTGCGACACTCAATCTAGACACCCAATCTAGCAACAAAAGTGTCGCCGTGTATTTCGGCCTTTAGAAGTAGCAGCACCTTCTTAAGTATTGACATCTGGGTATAGAACAACCTTTATACTATACATATAATATGATAGCTCTCTAATGACCTAAACTTTAAAAACTATAATGGATCATTGTATACTTTAGGATGGACTAATTAATTTGAATTTACTTATTAAAAAAAAGTCTATGGACGCTTATACTACTAATTCAAGACATATTGATAAAATTTGTGTCATGATATGAAACAATTATAATAATATAAATATGGTAATAATATTTTTATCTACGACTTGCACTGTAAGTAGACTTTACATTTCTAATAACAGGGAGGGGAAGTGTTACTTCCCTCCTTTGGGAGTAAAAAAACAGTCATAACAACTTAAAAGGTATTTTTTAGGTAAATTTTAAGTATTATGTTGTTTTTTTAGCTGTTTTGTTTACTTTTTTCGGGAAGGTTACTTTAGGTTATCATACAGTCTTTAAATTAAAAACAATCTAAACGTAATTAAATTAAAAACGTATATATTTAGTATAAGAATTGTTATTTTAATAAATCAAGTAACTAAATATCAGTTTAAGGTGTTTAAATTGCGTGAATTTTTAGGTAAAACTTTTATATTTACAAACTTAGCTATTACCCATGGTGCACTAGTCGTAGATAAAATTTAATACGCAACATGGATCGAAGTATTTCTACTCTCGGGATTATCTCCCTCGGCAAGCCTCGAGAGCTAATACTACAGTAATCTCCCTCGGCAAGCCTCGGGAGCTAACGTATTTATCTCCCTCGGCCTTGCGGCCTCAGGAGCTAATCTTGCGATCGGTACAATGTTACAGCATCTGGTGCTCTAGTGGTGACTAATCAGGATGGGTGTAGGACCGATATTTTGCATCCTGCTGAGAGGATCTTCAGGGGAGTACAGATGTTCTAAGGAACTCACATAGTTAGCTGGAATATTTTTTCTAAAAGAACCTGGACACAGCAAAGGACTATCTAAACTTGAAGACGAATGGTGTTTATGAAGACATGATAAATTATATATTGACCATACTGAAAGACATATAATATATACATGCCTACAAGAACACATTATTGCACTAAAATTAAGAACTTAAAATCAGCAGTTTCAGTGCGGAGTAATCAGAACTTGAAATGGATAAGGTCTCTAAAGTGCTGGCATCTGTTTCTGGCTACCAAAACAAGGTCCTTAGAATAGCCTTGGAGATTGATAAAATAAACTTTATAACTGGGAAGATAGTTTTGAGTTTTCTCACACTCATCAAATATCAGTCACCACTAGAACACCAATAACTTCGGTAATTAATGGAGATGACTAAGAAGGGATTTTGGGGAAAATAATATTAAAAGGCACCCAATATATAAAAGGAAATATTACTTACTAATAAATCAAATTTTAAAGGGAAGACTAACTTTAAAAAATAAGAATAACCTTTTTAAAAATATTTCTTTCAACTTTGATAAGTTAAGATAATACATATTATTATATTGACATACCCTAATGTCCAACTCACTATGTATACATATATTGTATACACAATAATGTGTATTACATATTATGTACATAACTATGATACACATTATTGTGAAACAATCTTAATATTATCACAACTATTATTAAAATGTCTCTAGAATTTTGTGACCAGAGATGGTATAATTATATTACAAAGCCTAAGTTGAAAGGAAATTGGGGAAAAATTAAAAATCTGTCTGTCTATATTCAATTTACCAATACTTAGGCCTTTGTCCAGCTTTATAGATAAATTTAATTTAAAACTGTTCCTTCGAGTAGGTGTTCGTTTAATCTAATGGGACTTTAAATAACACAACTTTATATCAATATGTTTTTGTTTTTCAATAATATTAGTTTGATATTTCACTTATAATAAAATAATTAATTACATATCACAGTTCAGAGTATATTATAATATTGATATTTGAAAGATAATTTTTCTTTATAGATAATTTTCTGGATGGACTACTATACTTTTGAAAGCCTATAAGTATTTTGAAAATATTTGCCTAATATTTAATCATAATATGTTTACCTTATAATTTGTAAACTTATACTTAAATAAAATTTGTAATTAAAAAAAAAAAATACACAAAATGTTAACAATATGTTAAAAGCTATGAGTTATTAAAATTAATTAACAGGTTACAATTAATTAACAATTAAATAGGTAACTCAAAACAGATACAGTTATTAGCAATGTTAAAAAACGAAGTAATTAAGTTTCAGATGTAGAGTTTACGACTAAAAATAATGCAAGGATTAAAGTGAATAGTGATATGACAAGTGAAATAAGAGACACGCATAATATAGCGATAAGGAGACGTACCTCACGGCGCGAGCGCAGGGCACAATCCTCCAGAGTCTCAGCTGCTTCGTACTTGCCTTGGCGTCTGTACAGGGCCCCAAGGTTTTTAAGTGTAGTTGTAACAGTTGGTGAATCGACTTTAGCTGCTTTGTGCCAACCACCATACTCACCTGTAAATATCAATATTATCAAGTTAGAAAAATGGCATGCATCAATATTAGAGAATTTTACATTTTTAAGATTAAAGTATTATTGTATACTTATAAAAGTAAGATGTTAAGCAAGACTGTAGAATGTGATAGCCTAAATAATAAATAAAATAAAAGAGAAACAAAATAAAAAAGATTAATATTCAATATAAAAAAGAAAACCTGATGCCTCACTGTCTGACAAAATGATAAAATATGGTGTTGCTGGACATCTACTGATTTATCGGCAACACAGTCTCTTTCAAACAAAATATAGCAGTATTTCTCCTTATATTTTTATTTATTTTTTATTTGACACAATGAATAAAAAAAAAAATATAGATGTGATAAATTGACTTGTAAGAAAGATACATCAGTGGTAACTCACCCTACATTGTTGAGAGAAAGGAATAAGTAGTTTAATATTACAAGATGTTGGAAATTATAAGAATTTGTGGTTTACATAAATTTAAAATCCTAACTTATGATAAATACAAGTATTCAATGAAGACAACTGTAATAACTTGGGTTTTATAATAACATTTGATTAAACAATGAATATTATTTTATATAAACATTTTTCAAGTAAACATCATTTCAATGTCAATGTGTCATCTCCTGACACTCCTCCCCCTCTTCGACGAAGCTGGTCTGCATGCCGATGAACTTCTCTTGAACCTTCTTTAATGATGTAATGTGCCTTACCCAGCTTTTTCTGTACTTCACCTTCAGTCCATTTATCTGTATTTTTTCCTCTTGTCCACACTTTTTCTCCTTCCTTGAACGCCTTCATCCTGGTCCCAGTATCATAAAATTTCTTTTGTTTGCACAAGGCTGTCTCTACCTGTCGACTTGCATCTGGTTTTAGTAATGTAAATTTAGTCTTGATCTGTCTTCCAAACATAGCTTCAGCTGGTGTCCGACCTGTTGTCTTGTGAGGTGTAACTCTGTATGTAAATAACATTTTAATCAGCCGACTGCTACAATCTCCACTTCCTGCTGATGCAGCATACCTTTTTTTAAATGTCTGGACCGCTCTTTCAGCTAGGCCATTAGTTTGAGGATGATAAGGTGCACTTCTTATGTGTGTTATATTGTTGTGGATGCAAAACTCTTTAAACATATCCCCAGTAAACTGTGTGCCGTTATCCGAAACGATGATTTTAGGCAACCCAAACCTAGCAAAGATATCCTCTAAAATATGTATTGTGCGAGCCGTAGTAATAGTATTAGTAGGATAAATTTCTAACCATTTTGTTGTTGCGTCCACTAACACAAACCAATATTTCCCTTCAAATGGTCCAGCGTAATCAACATGTACCCGAGTCCATGGCTCCGCAGGGACAGACCACGAACACAATGGAATTTCCGGATCCCTAGCCCTGTTACTTTGGCATGCCTTACACATCTTAACGTAATTATCTATTTCTGAGTCAATCCCAGACCACCATGTATTCATCCTTGCAAATGACCGCATAGCTGACACTCCTGGGTGCCCTTCATGTAACATTTTAAGAACTTGCCTTTGTAAACCTTTGGGAATTACAATTCTGCCTTTCCATAGTACCATATTTTCCTCAAATGAAAGTTCGTCTCTTTTGTCATAAAACGCTGTCACATCCCCAGAGACCTGTTTCTTTTCTGGCCACCCACGTTCTAGGTATCCTATTATTTTAAGTAATGTTGTGTCTTTTAATGTTTCCTTTTGTAACTGTTTTCTAGTTAGGCCTAAATCATCTGTTTTCATTCTTACTAATCTTACACCGAAATCTGTAACTGTTTTCTTTTCATTGTTTACCGATACTGGTAACCGCGAAAGCATACCCCAATTTCATTTCCTTTAATATATTCTATCTCATATTCATATGCACTTAATATAATGGCCCACCTAGTAACGCGATTAGATGTCACCTTCGGTAGTTCTGCATTTTGACCAAATAAATGTATTAGTGGCTTATGATCAGTGTGAAGAATGAATTTCCGCCCATAAAGGTATTGCTGAAATTTATTAACGGCATAAACAAGTCCTAATGCTTCCCTATCTATGACCGAATACTTTTTTTCTGCAGCACTAAGACACCTCGATGCGTATGCAATTTGTTTTTCCACCCCGTCCAAAAACCTATGGCTTAATACTGCCCCTATGCCACATTCACTCGCATCTGATGTTACCACTATAGGATTGTAATGTATTAAGGCAGTAGATGATGACAGAATGCCTTTAAGTTTGTCTACAATTTTAGAATCCTCGTTAGTCCATACCCACCTAGTGTGCCCTCTCAGCAACCGATGTAGTGGCGAGCATAGGCTTTGTAATTTCGGGATAAACTTTTGATAATAATTTATGGATCCCAAAAATGACCGTAATTGCTTAGTGTTCCCTGGTAATGGCATTTCTCTTATAGCTTTGAGATGCTCTTTTATTGGATGTACGCCTACTTTATCAATTATATGCCCTAAATACTTAACGGATTCTTCAAAGAATTTACATTTGGCCATTTGCATCCTCATTCCCGCTTCAGACAGTCTAACTAATACTTTAAACAAATTTGACAGATGTTCTTCCCTAGTTTTACCAGTCACTATTATATCGTCCAAATATGATGCAACACCATCTAACCCTGCAATAACCTGGTCAATGGTTTTTTGATATAATGCTGGAGCAAAATTTACACCAAATGGTAACCTTCTATACTTGAAATACCCAACGTGTGTCGCTATTTCAAGGTACTTTCTTGATGCCTCACCATCTGAAGATAGGCATCCTTAAGATCTAAAGTAGTATATTCTTCACCCCCTTGGAGTTTAACCATAATATCCTCAAATCGAGGCATTGGGTAACAGGCATTGTCATCTCCTGACAACAACAAAAAAAGATTTGGCACTTTTTTACACTGATACTCCACTTATTAAAAAAATATATATGTAAAAAAAAACAAAAAAAAAAAAAACAGAAAGGAGT
>KZ651451.1:392010-430126 GCA_001010745.2 Gerris buenoi | reverse complement strand
TTTTTTTTAATTTGGTAAATTTCACACACTTCTGCTGAACAAAAAAAATGTTCAGCATATGTTCTGGAAGCGCCGTTTTAGCCTTTATCGAAGCCTGAAAACCGCATCTTTCTATCTATCATGGTGCCGGAGATATTCCACTGTTCCATATTAGCTGGGACACCCTGTATTATAAAAACTGGATTAATTTTTTTTTAATTTATAAAATTATTTTGAAGAGGAAAGGCTAAATTAAAATTCACCTGCCATCTAAAAACAAGATGAATTATGTGTCAATAAACAGTGTATCATAAATGTAAATGCATCAAGGTAAACGAGACAGGATCGCAATAATAGGTCTAAAATACATCTATAATAGAGATAAACTGTTGAAAATGACATTTTAAAATCTTTAAATGAAAGCCGAAATCAGTTCTCATTTCTATAAGTTATTTTAAGCAAAGATAAGTTCATGTAAGTTGAGTATTGTTGAGAACTTTGTTCATTCTACATATACCATTCAACAATTTATGATTACAGCCGCGAGCATTCAGTTGAGATCGAAACTTCAAATTATAGATTTGTTTACATCAGGTATGCAGATAAAGTCTTCCTTTTGTACGACAAAAATCTATGAATAAAAATACTTTTTTCCATAGAACAAAAATAATTTCTCTACAACAAAATTCATAGAAACAAGGATAAAGATTCGACCTTCAAACTTTCTGTGAATTAAATTTAGATTTTGCATTCTTTTATTCTTTTTTAACCATATTTAGAAGTTTGTTTGCTTTAGCACTCCTAATTATGCGCATTCTACCTCCATTAGTTAAGGTAGAATTGGAATCTTTGCGCTGCATAGAGAAATCTCTTAGCCTCAGTTTATAATTAACTTAGGACATTTATAAAGCTCTCGAAACCAACAAAAAAAAAACAACACATCGTCCTCCTTTACCAAATGCTTTTATGGCTTAAAAAAACAACACATCGTTCTCTTTTACCAAATGCTTTTATGGCTTAAAAAAACAACATCGTTCTCCTTTACCAAATGCTTTCATGGCTTAAAAAAACAACACATCGTTTTCCTTTACCAAATGCTTTCATGGCTTAAAAAAAAAAAAAAAAAAAAAAAAAAAAAAAAAAAACAGATGTATGCAAAACTATTTCAGGAAGCTCAAAATTATAATAATAAAAATTTGCACACCCAATACCAAAAACACAGCCAGGATAAAAATAGTGTACAAGTATAATATTTACAATTTAAGTAATACATTTTCTTTCAATTCTGTAAGTGGCTTATGATATAACATATTATTAACAGGTGACAACAAAAAAGTTTTGGTGGGTTAGAAAATTATCGTTTCTTCTCTTTAACAATGGCATATTTGTATTGTAAATTGTACGCTAAACCCACGTACTTAACTGCTAGTGTTAAAGAAGCATAGCTAGTACAGTCAGACCTCCATACAACAAATTATTTTTATGTCCCATGATTTCTCTATGCAAAATGTTTCTATAGAACAAGAAATTCTATATAACAAAATTTCTGTACAACAAATATTTTTTCTAGAACCATCAGTTTCGTTATATGGAGGTCCGACTGTAGTTCATTTAAATGTTGTATTTTTTTTATTTTTTTTTTTTTATACTTAAAATGTTAAGTAAAATGTGTATTAAATTCATTCTTGTTTATTTTAAGAGCAGATATTTCTTTATCAATTAAGTTTTCCTATTTTGGCATTTTTAAAAGAAATTAATTTACAAAAAAGTTTATTATGCCAAAGCTTGGTGTAGCAATAGTTATATTTTCAAGTGAAACCTCCACCTGTATAAAGAAAGAACTGCTCTTAAAAAAAAAAAAATTGTGAACACTTTCAAATATGAGAAAAATTACAATCCACCAAATATTTTTTGCAAATTATACAACTTTGTAATAACATAACACATGTTTATGCACCCAGCTTAAAAAACAATAAATAAAAAAAAAATATTTATTACCGTAAGGTGCATTGTCTTTATTTCTATGCTTGTTTTCTTCTCGTTCCTCAGCCACCTGCCAAATAGGCTTGTTGTCCCCTGTCGAAAGAAAACAAAAAAACAAAAACAATCAGTCCGCTCGCGCGCAACTGCGTCTCATAAACAAAACAAGCAAAATTCTAATAATAAAATCAATATAACTCATATTCTTTTACAAGTTAAATATGCACCTTCAATTATTTGTTTTAAAACAAAATTATGCTTTGTCTTTAACAGGTAGGTTTTTTCGGAAAAGAGGAATTGTCGCAAATAATGAGACATTTAGACAATGTTCAAGTGAGAAAATCATTACAATAAAAAAAAATAAACAATAAAATAACGCAGTTGCACACTTTTATGCCACTTGGAAAAAATAAATGTTAAAAACAATTTAAAAAACAATCAAAATGATCATGCAAGCAAAAGCATAAAGCAAAAATATACAGACAAATCCAAAAAACAAAAGTGAAAACAATTTACAGAGAGAGATGAGAAGTCTATAAAAGTATAATATTAATTAACTATTAGATTACCTATTATCTTAAATCATATTAATCGGGTTAAAAGTAGTTAGTGTGGCAGCTTCCTTACATCCTACCTTATATAATTAATGATGATATACTTTTAAAACCCATTATTGTCTAATTTATTTAATTCCACCCCCATCCCCCCATTTTAAATCATCAAAATTAAATCTGCCAAAATTGTTTTAATTTTTTATATGAATTAAAGTATCAATTTAGCAGAATTTAATGAGCACAGACGGTTGAAATTAATTTGAAACCATCTGTGGGCTACATTCACAATCAATCTAGAATTTCATGAAAATCAGAAGTTTGAAACTTATATGGGACCAACAATGGATTAATTTTGTCCTATTACCTAAATTTCATTAAAATTGTACAAGTAGTCGGTAAGATATGTTGATTCACAAAAATGCTGGACAGATCGACAGACAGACATGAGACCAAAAATGATCTCCAATGGCTGAAACGGATTTCTATCTTGGATTTTTTTTTTTGGAGAAATAAAAAAATGTTGTTCTTTAGAATGATCAAAGTTAAAGAATTATTGAATTAATAAAACTACAGTCGGACCTCCATATAACGAAATTGATGGCTCCAGAAAAAAAATTGTTGTATAGAAATTTTGTTATATAGAATTTCTTTTAACACTTTACTTAGAGAAATCGTGGGACACATAAAAAATTTCTCGTGAAGAGATTTTTGTGGTATAGAAGTTTGCTGTAAGGAGGTCTGATTGTACTACTAGAATAACTACTAACTATAATATTAATAAAACTTAAAATTATGTAATTTTAGGGAATTTCTAATTAAAGATTGCCTTTATAGCTATGTGGGTTTTTAATTAATTAAATAGATTAGGTTTAATTATTACTTTGTTAATTATTAAGGCTTAGGCAGGATGTTCGATTTAATTGTTTATAACGAAGTTAGTACTTTCTACAAAGATTTTAAGCAACTTTTTGTACTAAATTAAATTTAACTAAGTATAACTGATCAGTTGTCTAAGAACTAAAATATCTAACATTTATTCAAATCTATCAGAAACAACTCTATCCATATATAAGTACATAATTATGTCATCAGCAAAAAATTATAAAAATTGATCCAGAAGTTTAGCCTCCACAACGACCTATTTCAAAAACCACATTTTTGGACTTTAAATTTTGATCAAAATGGATTTTTTCTCTCTATCACAACATTTTCTCTATATAATATGCTACGTATATAAGATAGTAAAAAAATTATTGCTTTTTCTTTTTAAAAACATTATAGTATGCATTATAATTTGTATTTTAATCAGTTATTACCTTTTAAAATGATTGAAAATTGACAAGATTATTGTAAAAAACTGCAATAGCTAATATAATACAGGCTAGCTTTGGTCCACTTAGTTTCTTATCAATCAAACACCAACTGATGTTCACTGATTATGACCTTACAAAGTGATCTGTAATAAAATATTTGATCTATTTTGATCTTTTGAGCTTCTATTATTATAAAATTCAATGAATTCACAATAATTATAATATACTATTTTGAAAAAAAGGTAGAATTATCCATTAGGATAACTCCAATTTGCAATAATTATATTTAAACTGTAGTGCTAATTGTTAACTACTGTAATAATTATTTTTATAAACTAAATTTAATTAAAGGTTATAAATAAAATTAACATTAGTTAAAAGTAATTTCAAACTCAAATATTAATTGACTTTACTAGAAGGTTAATATTTTAAATAAAAGACAAAACAATTGCTAAAATTTGTTAATTATTTTCAAAATTGTTGTTACTTGTTTAAATAATTTGTACTACTTCAAAAAATTAAGTTTTATAACTAACAAATTAATAAATACTTATTTAAAATAAACCTTAATTTAAATCAAATTATAATTATTATTAACTACGGGAAACAGAGAAATAAACCTTAATAAAATCATCTCTCATAATTTAAAGTGTAGTGAACAGAAAAGTCGGGAAAAAAATAATAAGTGCTTTTATAGATACATTACAACTAATATTTATAGTTGGGTGACCACAGGAAAGAAAAAAAAATATGCAACTACGGTACAACAAATAAAGGCATTCATGCGATACACAGAAAAGGAAAAAAATGAATAAATTAAAATTGAATACATACCAAAAATAAGATATACAAAGGAATTACAGTTAATTGACACAAAGATATAAACACAGCAGGAAACGGCAAAGTAGCATTCATCTAATAAATTAAATGAATAACTAAAAAGAAGAAATATAAATGCATTAAATAAAAAGATCTACTTAAGATCACAAATGTCTTAATTTAAATTTTTAATTTTATAAAATAAAGATAAAAACTTGTAGTTGAATGTCAATTGCTCCCATAAGTATTGCTTTATTGTCTTACCAAACAAATTTAACTTAAGGTAAAAGATTAAGATGAAACCAATTAGTTTTTAGGATACTTTATCTAAAATACATCATCTATGTACAATCAACAGCAGTGTAATTGTTACAGGTCAAATTTGAAATTTAATTTGCTTACATGTTTGACTAGAACCTTATTTAAAAAAGCTATTTATATAAATCTTTATAATCTTGGTTTTCTGGTAAATTCTGATGCTTCACTCGCTCTACTGAAAATATCTTCAGGGTGTTGTTTACTTGAAGCAACAAAAATATTAACTCGCTCCTGTATCTTCCTGTTAACACCAAGATGGTTTTAGCGTGGAAGTGAAACAAAGAAGTGTGTGAAGAAGTGAAAAGTGTAATTCAGTGAAATTTCTGAAAATTCTGTAATTGTGTGTAATTCTGTAATTCGGTGTCGTTCCTAAAATGGATTTCACCAGAAAATCAAGAATATTATGAAAAGCCGAGCCACAGAAACTCATTATGTTTCTACTATATCCAACAAAAAAAATTATTTTCTGAGGCTACATAATGAAGTTTATAAGAACGACTTCTTTCTATTTATTCGTTGACCCAGACCCTTTCTTCCCTAAAGTTATAATAATCATGACGGCTTTATGCAAACCATTAAATGATTGAACCAAAAGCTAAATTTATTCTTTACCTCAAAACAAGTGTTTACCAAAAAATTATACTGTATTGTATGTATTAATCTATAAATTATCTTCATTTATTCTGCTATATTAATTGATCAATCTCAAAACTAATTAATAATTCAAACGTTAAATATTAAAATACTACAAGTTTTTATCTGTCAATATAGAAGGTTTTAAGGTTTCACAGGATTTGAGATTCAAATGCTCAATTTATTTTGTCTTTAATACTAAAGCTTGAGGAATGAACATTTTTTATAAGTATCATTCATGTAATACCAATGATTCGTTAACTTACTTATTTATATCTTATAATAAAATATAATAATATTTATATCTTAGGATAAATATAAGTATGCATTTTTCAGGAATGGTTTGAAATTAACTTGACTTTCTTTATATAACAATGGCTTAAACATATATAATGTTCTATTTTAGCTATAAAAGAACATTCAAAGTATTCAGGTAAAGCATAATACAATTTTATTATTTGTGAACATAACTCCAGATTAATAATTGATTACATTGGTATTTTTAATTAATTTTTTCATTTACCTTGTAAATTTAACTTTTGAATAATTAAAAAAATGTACTAGAGACAACAAATAAATGTGTGTTACTCAAGTTTTAACATCAAAGGCAAAGGAATATTTAGTTAAACAGAATTAGGATTATAAAATGATAAAATTGGGGTAGAGCAAACCTTTTAAAATGTGTTTGCTTGCACATATAAGTATAGGAATTGATGAGTCCCTTGAGAGATGTAAATACTATAATTAGGTACTTGAGATAAAAAGCTTAAATATGGTAAAATAGCATTACAGAGGATTAACCCATTCAATGCGTAATCCAATTCATGAACCTACCTTAGTTACTGTATATATCTAAACAATTTTAAAAGTTAATTTAAAAATAAATAAATAAAATGTTTGGATCCACTGTGGATAAAAACGTGAGCGGGCCTGATGGAGCCTTGCAAGATGGTTCTACTTGAGGCACGGAGAATAGAGCTACTAAGGGCTGAAAGGGAGGGCTTGGATCCACTGTGGATCCACCCGCCAGGCGCGTTGGCACGGGATGGATCCACAGTAGATCCACCCGCATTGAATAGGTTAAGGACGTAAACACATAAATGACAGGTACAAAGGTACGGCACCTCCGCCAGTTATTACGTGAAGAAATATAAGCAAGAAACCCCAGCATAAAATAAATTATTTGTTCAAACCATCGAATGTAAGAAATCAATTTGAACCTTCTGGTTAATATTAATGCAGGGTATATGAGGACATATTTTTTAATTAAACTTAGGTTTTAGGTTTTTTTAAATTTCATTGATAAAAACTTTTTATAGTTAACACTGTACTTTAATTGAAGTGCACATTTTGCATTTTTATTTGAATGAATTATTTGTTATAAACTAGACAACTTTCAGTCCCTAATAGTAAAGTTAACAGGTTCTAATGTATTTCCAAAAGTTTTATTTTCAAACAGCTTTACAGGAGAACAGAGTATATGAAATGTGAAATAAAAACTATATTTTGTCCTAAAGAAAAAAAAAACCTATTACTTAAAATGGTGCAAATCACAATTCTCCAGCCACAATAGTTGTTGAGAAATATTATTTTTTAAGACAAAGTAGTGTATATTTTTTTTATTGGGACTATTCAATTCTTTAATATACATGTACAAACATTGAAAACAGGTTTTTATTGAACTCCATTTTTTCCATTTTCAAATAGATCTTTGACTGATCCTGTTGAACTAATTCCCTTGTTTGATCTCTGATCCCGTGAACCCTAATAAAATAAATATAAAACAAGGTTTTTTTTTGTTTGTTTTGTAAAAAATAGGTAACTGTTTATTTTCAACAAATTATAAAGAAAGAAAAAAAGTTCATTTTTTTACACTGTACTTAAATAAACAGTACTAATAATATAAAATTTAAGAAAATATTTTCTTATATTAGTGAGCACTTAGAGATCGAAAAAAACAGAATAGGAAAATAGAAATTAGTATAAATAAATTATTAACAGTATTGTCATTTAAATTGAAAACAACTATTAACTAATCTAAATCAAATGTGTCGTTAATGTGGTGTGAATAAGTATATATCTAAATAAATGAGTTAGAGGAAGAGCCCTCATGTGGCTTCAAAAATCAAAAAGGAAACCTTTTTACATGATCTCATAAAATCAGAATAAATTATTAAAAATCTCTCTTATAAAATAATAATTTATTAAGAAAAAAATCACACCACCTTAAAACAAATTATTATATTATTATCCTTATCATAATTAAATATATTCTTTATTTTAATTTAAAGAGGCGAGAAAGAAGGAGTTTTTTTAGCAAACAAAAAAAAGTAACACATAATAATAAAGTTATATCTAAAGGCAAGAACTCAAATTCAGCAAAAATAAATTAATATTATTATTTTATTAAATATAAATTTGTAACATATTTATTTAATTAATAATAAATAATCTAAAGTTTGTCATTTGAGAGATAAGATCTGGCATTATTGATCAACTTCTTTTCTAATTCATTAGAGTAGGAAAATATTGATAGATGTTTAATTTCCTGAAGACTGAATTTAAGACATATTAAAATTTAGGAATTAAGAAAAATTATTGTTATTTAGTTTATATTCTCAGGTACACAAGTATTTAAATTAAGTATTGCATTTAATAAGTGACAGGGCTCTTAGGTTTAAATAATATATAATTTTTCATTGTTTCGTCGATTTTTTTTTTGGCTCCAAAAAAGTTAATTGTCAAAACACAATAGCAAAACTTCTTGAATTAAACATTTGCTTTATTGGTTTGACAAAAAACTAATAATATTTCATCAGTATCTAGACTCAATTAAATAATATAAAATAAAATAATTGAGCCTTTTAATTCCTTTTTGCAACAAACTACCCAAGAATTAAAAAGATTACAAGGAACTCTTATTATTGGTGTTTNTTTTTTTTTGCTCCAAAAAAGTTAATTGTCAAAACACAATAGCAAAACTTCTTGAATTAAACATTTGCTTTATTGGTTTGACAAAAAACTAATAATATTTCATCAGTATCTAGACTCAATTAAATAATATAAAATAAAATAATTGAGCCTTTTAATTCCTTTTTGCAACAAACTACCCAAGAATTAAAAAGATTACAAGGAACTCTTATTATTGGTGTTTTAACGTAATTTATAAAAACTAATTTGCATGAATTTTGTGTTATAGATAAAGTTTTTGGAGTAATAATTAAATCAAATAGTTAAGTGTATTGAGATTAAGTTTTATGAAATTGAAAAAAAAAAATATATATATTATTAATAATTTGTGGTTCAAACTATTACATAAAAAAAAATACATATATTTTAAACTTTATTGGTCCAATTTATGTTTCCAGTCATATTAATCATAATATTAAACCATAAAAGTAAAAATCAGTCATATTAACATCATACTTATATTAATGAAATAAATGAATTTACCTATATCTATAGGGTTTTGGTTTTATTAAATTGTAGTCTACCTTAACAGCCAGTGTTGACTATGGAAGGATTAAATGATTAAGTAGTAATTAATTATATTAAATTTTATAAAATATGTCTAGTTATAAATTAAACATATTCACTAAAAAGCCTTTTTTTTCATTGGTATTGTTATAATTCTTTGGTTACTTAAATGCTACTCAAGAAAAAATAAAATATAATTACAAATCTTTAAAATTAATTTTAATATTATATATGTTAATATTAGATAAAATTTAGAAACATTAAGGTAGAACCTTAACTAATTTAAAAACTCGGCAGCTATAATTTGTGATGATTAAGAGGACACAACAATCAAAAAATTGAGATAATGTTTAATTTTTGCGATAGCAGATATGACTTTTTAATGCTCATTTTCTTATGAGAACAGGTAAATCTCATTATCAGATTTACAACCTCTTGTGGTTTGAACTGAGAAGGTATTGCTATCACTGATTATATATATAATATATTATATTACTGAGAAATATATTTTTTTCCTGGAATTGAAACTGGCTATCTTTTGATCTTTAAATAGCCAGGCTATTTTACTCTAATAGTGGGAGACTAAAATGCCCCTAGAAATATGAGTCAGGTCTAAAACTAGACAAAAATTACATACATTTTAACTCTAACATGCTCAGTAACAGTACCTAACATAGTAACTAAGTGCAGAAAATGTGTCACAACAGGTGGTTAAATGGCAATGGCAAAAATAACTCCCCCAAAATTGTGGTTAGTGAATGGCCGTTTTAAAAAGTCTATGTAAAATTATTTATTAGGATCTAACAAACACATATAAGTTGAAAAATATCTTAAGCAGATTTCATTAAATCAAAATACTCTACATCCTCCACTTGGGAGATGGTTTGCTTTAGGAACTGGGGACGAGATATTTAGTAGTAAACGAGGTTGTGAGCAAGTATACATAACGGCTTATATTCCCATATAGTGAAAACTAGAACGAGTGTTTAGTATTCTCGTCTCTGTCAAAAAAAAAAACCTAAACAATGAAACCCAAACAAGTCTAAAAGCTGGAAGGTAAGAGAAAATCATATTTCTTTATAAAAAATAATAATAGTAATAGTAAGTACAATACACATAAAGATCTAGCAGTCCCAAATCCCTCAAATGACCAATTTAAATCATAAATTAGTTTGTTTATTTTTATTTAAGTAATCTCAAGTTTATAATAAATATGAATCCTTTTGCTTAAAACTAAACATATCATTTTGCACACAACAAAAAATTATAGACTAAATTATAATTAAACAATATAATAAAAAAAATCAAATAGAATAAAGCAAAAATAAAAAAAAGTTTGTACATGCACAAAAAAAGAAAAATATAAAGATGTGATACAAATTTATGAAAAAAAAGTGTGCATAGCTAAGTATTTCAAGAGAAAAATATTTGTCAACAAATGACACATTTAAAGATTAAAAGGTAATTATTATAACATCTGCACCCAAAAATAAACTCCTTCTTTCCAAAAAAATAAAACTTAATTTTTTTATCAACACAAATATAAAATTTAATTATTAATTAAAGAAAATATACAAAAATAGTAATTTGAAATAAAACAAAACAGCCATTAACTAAAAAGCATCTTTTTTTGTAAAAGAAAAAATGACACATTTAAAGATTAAAAGGTAATTATTATAACATCTGCACCCAAAAATAAACTCCTTCTTTCCAAAAAAATAAAACTTAATTTTTTTATCAACACAAATATAAAATTTAATTATTAATTAAAGAAAATATACAAAAATAGTAATTTGAAATAAAACAAAACAGCCATTAACTAAAAAGCATCTTTTTTTGTAAAAGAAAAAAAAATTAAATAAATAAATCATATAATAAAAGTTAATTTTTAAATTGAAAACATAAGTTATTTCGTTTCGTTGAATAACAAAAAAATAAATAATAATAAAAAATAAATCACTAGGAATGTTTTATAGTGATGATTTTGATAATTAGTTAATTATCTTTGACAAAAAATAATAAATATTTAAATATTTTTTTAAAAAGACTGATATTGCACCGAAGTATGAGCAGAGTGCAAAAAAAGTAATATGTTATTTTTAAGTTAATAGTTGGTTCTCATTAGCTAAACATACTTAAAATTGAATAAAAATTACAATGTACATAAATTTCATGCATAAAATTCCACAAATATTGTACTGAGCTTAATCAAACATATATCTAATAATTTAGAAATTTCACAAATAATTGCTTATAAAAGGCAGCCATTATTTTAAATTACAGATAAGATAAATAATCCATGCTTGTAATTTTTAGACTCAAGGGTAAATAGTTTGATATTTCCAAGATTTTTTTTTTCCCCCCTCCTTTGGGTTTTAGTCCCGTTCGACAGCTTTGGTCATTACAGGATGGGATCCGACCACTTTACTCATCATATTTTACTTAAAAAAAGTTATTTTTCTTTGTTTATGAATTGTGCTTTTTTTTCTAGACAAGGACCAAAGAAGGACATTGATAGAAAAAAGTAAATGAACCACCTTCATATAGTAGAATATATCATTTAAATAATAAAAAAAAAATGTTAGAATAGTACAATTACAATAATGTAAGTTTGTACAACAAAATGCAATATACTTTTAATGGAATTTGTGTATAATTAGCTTCATTTCAAAGAAGAACCAACTTTTGAATGTTATTTATTATAAATATAATTATTGTATTAAATGATATCTTATAGCTATTCTTATAAAATTATATAAATGTATTTTTAATAAAATAGAAGGAACAGAACAAAATATGAAATAATAAAACTGATATTTTTTAAACAGTCAAAAGAAAATATAAATAAGCATTTTTTCAGCACCACATAACTATCTACTGCATTCCATCATATATCATTCTAATCATTCCATACTAGATAACAATTTGTTTTCTATAAGAAAAAAGAAAAAAAATGAAAAAAAAAAAAATCACAGAGTTTTGTTGAAAAACACTCAAGTGCAGAAACTACAAAATAAAAAGAACTATTACAATTTAAATATATTAATGTCAATGGTAGGTACAAAATAAATTATGTAATCAAAACTTGATCACTTTAATAAATAAAATAGTCGTTTTCTTATCATTGAGGTATAAAATAGTGAAAAAATAAAGAAAGTTAAAAAATAATTAAAAGGTGCATATTTAACATTTGGTTTTGTTTCGCCTGGACTCACCGTCAATGGCGCCGAATTCCCTTTCATGTGCGCGGGTGAGAACCTGCTTGTAAAGGATTTCCGCTTCCTTGTACTTGCCCTGTTTGAGGTAACAACTAGCTAAGTTGTTCTTGGTTTTGGCTACATTTGGATCATCAGGGCCAAGCTTGCATTCGTAGATCTCAAGGGCTCGCTGGTAGTACCTTTCCACTTCTTCGTATTTTCCCTACAAAATTGGAAACAAATGGTTAATTCGTATTTATGTTGAAGAAAAATTGAGAAGATCATGAAATGAATATTTCTAATATGCTGGACCTTACATCCTTCTAGGTGAAGGATTCAGCAGTGGAGGAAAAAATTTAAAATTTATCTGGATGTTTTTCATCATTAAATTTAACATAATACTCAGCTAGTTACAATTTCTAGCATTTGCAAACCTTTCAACCTAATTTCATTAAATTATTTAATACGTTAGTGCATTAAAGAGGATATATACCTCTATAGGTAGCTTTACTATAGTTCAAATATAAACTTGCATGTACTTGTACCTAGTTTGCAGGTATTGTTAGTCAAATATTTATTTATGGTAAGAAATTTATAAAAAAAATAATAAAAAAACATATTGAATGTTGTTTTTCAGAACTAAGGTAAGAAATGTTATTTAAGTTCCTGGCTATCTTTAAATAAAATAAAAAACGAATCAATTAAAACCGTAGCATTAATGAGGTATAAAGGTTTAGGTATACCTTATAAAAATGAGGCTAATTTTTTGTATAGAGTTAGAGAAAGTGAGGAAAGAATAGGGACCAAGGATAGTTAGGATACATGACAATATAGAATAATCAAAAATGTTATCCACACCAAAAAGGTACTACTAGTCAAAAGATTTAACATGAACCATATGATTTTACAAAACTAATTAAAATAGTCCAGTCATTTTAGGCGAAAAAAAGGTGGAACCTCTTAAAAAATACTGGTGAACATTTTTTTTTTTTTGCAAATACCTTTAGTTTGACACTACAAATAACGTCCAGAAAGTCCATTGCAAAATGTTGTACACTAAGCGAATTATTCAAGGTCAAAGGTCAAAAAAATCAGTTTTTTGCCAATATCTCGTTTTCTATTGGTTTTACGATAATTTTAGTTATTAGAAAAATTGTTCATCAGAAAATTATCTACAAAAAAGATTATTTATAAATTTTACGCACAACCAATAGTTTTCGAGATATAAACCCAAGAGAGAACGAAGTACACAATAAATTGTTCCACAACCATTTTTGAGGTCAAAAACAAGGCGCATTTATTTTAACATTGTTTCCTCGGCACTTCTTTAGATTGTTACTCTCCTCATAAAGAAAACCGAGGGGAGTAACAATCTAAGGAAGGAGTACGGAACAGATTGTTCTTCTTCAAAATGTTACTCCCCTTTTAAAACCATAAGTGGGATATTCCTTTGTCCCAAAGTACATTGGAATAACATCACTTTGTGTTAATAGTTATTTAGTTAGTCATTTATATTCTAAAAATACATAAGGGATTAACAATCTAAATAAGTACCGTTTCCTCTTTAAGCCTGATTCATACTTTTCAATTACGACATTTCTTCTTAATTTTGTTCCTTTTAGGCCTCTTTCACACGGTGCGGACGTGGGCCCGGACCCGCATCTAACTAGGTGTGAAAACAACAATGAAATCAACAAAAAGATCAATGACCGGTAGGTAACAAGTGCGGGTGCGGGGCCCGCACCGTGTGAAAACCTACATAGAGATCAATGTCCAGTAATGACAACTGCGGACGTGGGCCCGGACGTAGCTATGGGGACCCGGATGAGCATTTCGCCCGGACACGGGTCCGGGCCCGCATCCGCGCCGTGTGAAAGGATCTGTGGTTTTACTAAGATCATACTTAATCCGGGCCCGCGTCCGCATCTAGCTGCGGGCCAGACCCGCGCCGTGTGAAAGGGGCCTCAATTCGCTTCATCTTCTTTTTTTTCTTCATTATTATCTTCATCAGACACAATATTTTCATTTAGCGTTTTATTACAAACAGTACAGGTAAAGTAGACACAAAAACCACTAAATAAATGACAAAATTTGTACATTCATGAAACTTTGCTCATACCATCATATTGGCAGTGAAAATGAAAATCTGCAGAGTCCGTAACAATTTAGGGGGTGGAACATCCCCCAGAGGGGTGAGAAGGGGGATTTTTTTTTAGCTTTTTACCAAAGATCTCGAAAAGTATTGACATTAGGTGAATTATGGTTTTAACAAATTTGTTCTTCAATAAATTCCAATAAAAATAGTCCTTTAGCATTTTTTTTTTTTAGCTCCAACCGTTTTTGAGTTACAAGCGCTCAAAATTAGGTAATAAAAAAATAAAGTTGGATAAGGGGGCTAAAGTACACTTTTATATAATCTCCCACCCCTCCTACAAGCCTAGAGCGGCTTTATTTATTCTCCCACATAGGTTGAACCCATTTTTCTGTTTAAATTCCTAATATAAAATGAAAATACTATATTTGAAATATATTTTTTTCTTCTTCGTCTTTACAGAGTTTTAATTAATAACTCTCCTTTACTCCTTTCTTCTCTATAAATCTGCTCTATTTCGCCTTAACTTGAGGCTTCTTCATGCTGGTATTATAGTCCAGTCAAATTAGATAAAAAAAGGGGATACTTCCCAAGTTTTGGAAATTAGTGGTGATTTATAGAGGAATGAAAAATTAGGAAGGGGGTGTCAAAAATCTATGGAATAATAAATAGTGTTTGGTTTAAGGTCAAGAAATCCCTAGTAAAAGAGTTCTTTTACCCCCTAATCCTACTTTATTTTTTATCACCTAATTTTGAGAGCTTGTAACTAAAAAAGGACCATTTTTATTTGAAATTTAATGAAAAACAAATGGGTACATAACCACAATTGGAGTAATGTCATGTTTTTGGGATTTTTTGCTAAGTTATATCCTAATTTGACTGGACTGAAGTGGTTTAGGTTTATCTCTTAAAAAAACCAATCCCCTTTTTTTTTTTTTTTTTACAACTGCAAGAGAACTATTTTGTCTACAGGCTTCATTTTGTGCTTGAATAAAAGCTAATTAAATTTACTACAACTTAATTTCTTATGACTTTTCTTGTAGAGTAGAGGTTTTATGCCGATATTTGCCCCTAAATGAGAACAATACTTAAATTTATCATTTTTTGGGAAACATTGGCAATTTTCGCAGGGTCATATCTCGGTAACTATTAGACGTACAGAGTTGTAAGTGGATGTAAAAGAAAGCCTATTGTATTTACTACAAATTCATTCCTTATGACTTTTCTCGTAGGTTAACAGTTTTACACCGATATTCGCCCTGATATGAGAACAATACAGAAAATTTCCATTTTAAAAAAAAAAAAAAATTGATTTTTAAAGTGCCACATCTCGGGAACTATTAGACGTAGAGAGTTGCCATTAGACTTTAATTGTTGTAAATTTATTGCACTCAAAAACTTGTAAGAGAAATTAACACCGAACAACGCATACTTTACGAGGTATATAGCAACAACTGAAATTTTTTCAATTTTTGCAAATATTACAAAGAAACTTTGGGGGGCCTTATGGGAGAGATATTTTTTTTTTGGGGGGGGGGAGTCTAGGAGTTGGGGGTAAATAGAGGAATGAAAAATTTGGAAGGGGGAGTCACAAATCTATGGAAAAATAAATAGATTGTGGCTTTAGGTCAGAAAATCCTAATAAAAGTGTACATTAGCCCCCTTATCCAACTTTATTTTTTATTACCTAATTTTGAGCCCTTGTAACTCAAAAACAGTTGAGCTAAAAAACAAAAAAATGTTAAAGGACTATTTTTATTGGAAATTTTCTGATTAACAATTTTTCTAATAACTAAAATTAGCGTACAACCAATAGAAAACGAGATATTCTTTAATAGCAAAAAACTGATTTTCTTTAACTTTGACCTTGAATAATTAGCTTAGCGTACAACATTTTGAAATGGACTTTCTGGACATATAATAAAAATAAAGGTATTTGCAAAAAAAAAAACATTTTCACCAGTATTTTTTAAGAGGTTAAATCCTATTTTTACTGGACTAAAAAAGTATAACAATTGTTGAAAAGGGCCTCCTTCTGCGGAATTGCAGACTTCCAACCAACGTCTTGGTGACTGATGTACCTATTCAAAAATGAAGTGTACAAAAGCTGAGTTTTGTATCCCAAAGGTTTCCTGAGATATTGTAGAAAAGTTATAAAAAAAATCCACAAAGTTTACACCCTGTATCTTGAAAACAGTGCGTTTCGGCCCACATTTTATTAGGAACCTTTTTTTCTTAAAATTAACCGTGGAATCACACACTTCTTAATCCAACATATGTTTTGAAACACTCTATACACATTTTTTTTCTCTTTATTATGTTCAAGAAAGTAATTACTAATTACAGAAAAAAAAACAGTTATTGCTAGTTAGCAGCTGTAGATTTAAAACTTATAATTAAAGTGGTCGATGGCAGAGATATACTTAATAAAGTGCAATGAGAAGAAGAGATAAGATAATAGGTTTGTTCCAACCACACTTCAAACTGGTTTGGAACTGTCCGATGTATGCACAACGGACCACAATTGATTGTTTTTGGCTAATGCGCATGCGTCGTACAGTTTGAAACTAGTTTGAAGTGTTGTTGGAACAAACCTAATGTAATTACCTGGTTTTGACACAAGAGAGCTAAATTGTTAAGTTGCTTGGCAACATCAGGATGATCCTTGCCAAGAACTTTCTCTCTGATTTCAAGAGCACGCTTACACAGAGGTTCAGCATCCTTGTACTTGCCCCTCTTTCCATACAGCACAGCAAGGTTGTTCAAAGTAGCTGCGACCTAAAAATAAAATACAAAATAATCTTACATTAATTCCATTTAAAATCAAATTAACGGGAGACAGACAAAGAAAAATAGACTCCAGCACCGGGATTCGAACCACGAGCCTCCTATATTTCCAGTAGACGCTCTAACCAACTGAGCTACCCTGAAGAATAATTTTCTCTGTCGATAACGATACCCAGTCCTGAATTAAGCTATCAAATTAAACTTTCCAAAGTATAAATGCTACCAAAAACTTAAAAATTTAATTTTTAATTCCATTATCTAAATTAAGAAGTTAGAAAACAATAAACTGAAATTAACTGAAAACTAGTTTTACAAAGAAAGGTGAAGGTATTACGTAAGTAATCAGTATTATCCACTATAAGTGTTAAAACAATCTGCAAAGAATAGAGAGTATAAAAGAAATAGAGTTCTGGCCAGTTGCTGATTACCTTTAAAATCTAATCAAATAGAGTGCTGGAATAGACATTTCTACAACACTTTGTAAGTAGTTTGTAGCAACAGTATACTAAAGCCACCTCGGTAGACGGTAGATATTTTTAAATTGCTTTTTCTTTCAAGAAATAAAGCACATAAAGAAGTCAAGTGTGAAGGTGGAAGAATTATAATAATGGACATAAATGTTTAAAGTAACAATAAGGCTAAACAACCAGGGATTATGCAAACCCAAAATTAGAAATTTTTACTTTCTTGTTCATCCAAATTTAATAGATTCAATCCAATTTCTCAAATATATTAAACTTTTAATAATAAGAGGAAAATGATAATCTATAGGTTTTTTTTCTTTTTTACATCGTAACATTTTAATACCAAACATTAACATAAAGACCCAACTAATCAAGAATGTATACTACAAGGAACAATCTACTAATATACCAACATTAAATTTAATCATACATTTCAAATTTAATTTGAATTATTTCAAGATTTATGTATTATCATTATCATAAAGGGTGCCTAACACAATTACATATATTATACTAGTCTTACAATTAGAATTGATTTTGACAGAACCGGAAAATTGAAAAGAGAGCCTATGAGAACTCTAGATTTTGACTTCTAGAAGGACAGACAACACAATCTCGACCACTCATTGGATCTCTACTCAATTTTTATTTCTATTTTATCTCTAATCCATCTTTATTTCAATTTTCCTTGACTTTCCAAATCAATTATAATTGTGAAACTACAATAAGTTTCAATAAATTATTATTTATTTGGATGAAAAATCTGTAAAAATCATTTTTAAAATAACAAACAAAAAACAAAAGATTCTGTAAGAAAACGTTATTTAAAACTTACCGCTGGATGGTTTTCACCCAGAGTCTTTTCTCGGATGGCCAAAGCATCATTCAACAAATTGGCAGCCTCCTTATATTTATTTTGATCCCTGGGTTATAAGAATAATTAGACATTGAAAACACAATATTATTTTTTACATAAAGATAATTACTAAAAACACATTAATTTAGAAGTCATCCATTTTAATTTAATAAAAAAACACAGTTGGCTTTGACTCAGAAAAAAAATGAATGAATAGTATAAAACTTGTTTTTAAAAGAAAATAGTCTCGCAGTAAGGGCAGCACATAGCTTCCTTGCATTCTATTTAATATAATTTAATAATTTCATGCTTTTACAACCTATCATTGTCAAATTTATTTAATTGTTCCCCCATTTTTAAAACCTGAATAAAAATACCAATAAAGCAAAATTTAAAGAGCACAGGTGGTTGAAGGTAATCTGGGGCTATTTGCAGACTACATTAAACAAACCATCCAAATTTTATAAAAATCAGATGAGTACTTTTGAAGATATAGGTGTAAATAAATGTATGTTTGTGCGCATGTGAAAGATAAACATAGGGATGCAGAAGCCTGAAACTTTTATGGGACCAACAAATGGGCTAATTATGATCTGCCATCCAAACTTCATTAAAAAAAAATAAAATAAAAAGGATGAACAGTTTTTAAGTTGTTCACAAAATTAGAGTGACAGTAAGACCAACAGAAAGAAAAAGAAATAAAAATGTTTCCTAATGTCTGAAATGGATTTCTGTCTTGGAATTCTTGAAATCGGAGTTTTGCTTCCCTTGGTTCAGTCTTTAGAAAAAATAGCATTTAACGTTCATGACATGGTTTTTTTAAAACTCAAATGGGATGGCTCAAATCATTGTAGCATTGCATACATATTATGTTGCTTTTCACACAGAGCAACCATGTTTAAGTAAATAAAAGAAAAACAAAGGGAGGCAAAGGGAAAGCTGAAAGATTATTGTAGATATTAAAAAATGTTGAATAGATGTCAGCAAGTGTTGCTAGAAAATGTTTTTTAAAAAAAAGTCAGGGGAGGGTCAAAGANTTTTTTTTTTTTAAGCAGATGCTTGAACCTGGGGCGGCCGCTAATTCTAGCCATGCATTTTAACAAATATCAAAAACGTTTAATCTAACCTCTTTTTAATCAACGAAAAGTTTAAAAAACCCAAAAAGACAACTTTAAAAAAAATAAATAAAATATCATTCTATTAACAAAAACCTTGATATTTTCTAAAATTTGGGATGTTAGTAATTAAAGATATAATACAGATTAAGAGAAAACTTAATTAAATTGCAATTTTCATGTAATATGAACACCCTGAATTCGGGTTTTAACAAATTCTACTTGTTTGCAAATTTAAAAAAATCTTTCCATCAGGGTGTGAATACAGAATGTCCATATCAAATATGATTGAAATCTGCATACCTGTATACAAGAGCAAGGATGTTAAGCATGGTTGCAACATCAGGGTGATCATGTCCTGAAGTCTTCTCCAAATCTTCCAGAGCCTGCTTACACAGAGGTACTGCGACTTCATACCGGCCCTGAGACGCATACTGAATCACTAAGTTGTGTAGTGTGCGCAACCTCGCCGGGATCTCGTAACCTTGCAAATAAAACCAAGTTATAAATAATTAACCAAATTCTTGTTAATCTCCAGCTTAATTAACCAAAGCCAAAATAATTCCAGATATTAGATATGATATATTTTATAATTTATATTTAGGTGATATTACCTGCGTTGACTTGCTGAGCAAACTGGGATGGAGGAGTTGGACTCATGGAAACATTTCTATCTTCTGAATCATCATCAGGAAAGAGATCTACGACTGGATCATCCGACTTGCCTTTCTCCTGCTTACTCTCACTTGCAGATTCCTCCTGCATAATTAGTTGGCATTAGTAACATCTAATAAAAACAATTATTATTATCTCAATGTAAGTTCTTTAAGTAAGGTAGGAAATAAGAGAAATCTCCTAAAAATGATTTGAACGTCTAAATGATTCGAAGTATGATGGGTTTTGAAGAAAAATGTACAACATCTAAAAATCAATGAGAACATTATAATATTTTACATCTAAATAATCTCGTAAATGAATGATTTATCTTTTACAAAGATAAGAGATAATATGTATCAAAGAAACATTTTTCATTAAATAAAATTATTAAATTACACTGCTAAGTACCAATACGTTGCTGACTACTTATACATGGCGGAGTTGGAAAAAAGACAAAATTAAAAGTAATTAACTTGTTGTTCCAGCGGAGTTACTGTTTTCTACTACTAATTTAAAATATTATAAGATGTATCTCTTCCCTACTCAAAAACGTCTGCTTGTATCAGCTTGAAATTTTACATGCCTGTTTCAATTGTCTTTTAGACTTAGACGATGTGTAAGAAATTTGATTAAAATCGTTACGTTAGAACATAAGATATCGGTAAAAACGTTGTTTTCTTTATTTTAAACGTTTAGGTCCGTTTTAATAAATTCAGCGATCTTTATCACTTTATAGCAGTGTCGGTGATGGTTTTACTAAAAAAATATTTAAAAAAAGTTGTTTGTCTTATTAAATAGATGAAGTTATAATTTTTTCCTGTCCTAAAATTCCAATTTTAAATTTGAAGCTTACTTCTACACAAGCGTTGCGTGTGAACGCTTTGGCTGATAACGTTGAGCAACAAACTCAGCCTGGGCATTGGTAAAATGAACATGAGTACCAAATTTAACTAAGATGGCAGAGTCTTTTACTCAAGTTATCGTCAGTAGATTTCGTGACGCTTGGTTTTTGTGACGGTGATTTCGTGAGGGTCGTTATTTTTGGATACACTACCGTGCTCAAGAATGTGCCATAAGGAACTTCCTCCCAAAAAAAACTTTTGCAATGATAAATTGTAATTTGAATTATTAAAGAAATAAGGTATGATATTTCATAAAAAAAAAAAAAAAAAAAATTAAAAAGCCTACTTCTTTAACACACATTTATGTATAAACCAATTTGTGAAGAATCTGCCACATTTTAATTACAAAATAATAATATATTCATTTTTTTAATAACATAAGAGACTAAAATTACGTTTTACTTAGTATAATTTACTTTAGTATAATGTCTACCTTGCTGCCCCTACCACATTTAATTTTCTTGTTAAAGGGCTTAGCCTAGTTCTCGTTTAGTTTCTAATTAGGCATATAATTAAAGAAATCCTAGTATAGGTATACTCTTTTAACATTAAATTATAGTAAGATACGTATTTAATACACTTTAGTAAAGATTATTTAATTTATTAAAAAATATTAAAAGAACTTTTGTGGGTAACAAAAACTTTTTAAGTTAATAATAAAGTAAGTTAAAGCTAAGAAGTTGAGTTTGAGGGTATTTCTCAGCAACCCTTAATGAATCCTAATGAGATAAGTCAATGGAGAGAGAAAAAATTTAAAAGCAGAGTAACACAATTAAGCAGGCAAGACTAAAACGAGCATAATTTAATTCTGCATGGAGAAAAGCAACACGAAAGAGCTCTCTGAATTATTTCCTTCAACTTTGAATTCCTTCATATAATTAACAGATGTTTAGAGAACGTTATGTGGATGCGTTGTGCAGGTTAATACAATAAAGTAAACGTGAGAGGAAAGTTAACAAACCAATATAAGTTCGCTAACAAGATACCATACTCCAGGTGAGATTGTGAGATAGCTAAACCTTAGTTTTAAATAAGCTTAAATTATAAATTTTTGGAAAGTTTATCATAGAGACAGTGGCGGCGATAAGGGCCCCGCAAAGCCCGCGGCGCGGGGGGCCCCTGGATGGGAGATAGAGGGGCCCCCACTAAAATTGTGCGGGTGCCCCAAAGCCTTACTGCCACCACTGCATAGAGAAGGATTGTTAGAGCCCACTAAAATTGTGCGGGGGCCCCAAAGCCTTACCGCCACCACTGCATAGAAAAGGATTGTTAGAGCGCGAAGGTTGCCAAGAAATTGCACACAGATTGCCGACACTATGAGTTGAAAAATAACACTAGTAGCTCTGAGACGACAAATAAAATAATACTTCAAAATTTGAATATATTGGGAAATAAGAAATTGTCAATTTAAAAAAAAAAAAGCTAAGTACAAAAAAATAGTAACAAAAAAATCTGTCCGAAATAACTCAAGCAAATATGTATAAGAGTTCATAATTACTTATTCCAATGTTTTCCATTTATTAGTTATCGAGTTTTCGTAGGTACATTTAATCACTATTAAACATTTATCAAAATTCATCATAAAAATAACTTCTCCTCGGCGGGGAATCAAATCCAACCTCTCTAAGTCCGCATTTAAAGCAATTTTCTAAGCTACATTTTTCCAGGGAAAACGACTTATATAAGTAGCTTCGTAATTAAATGTTCGGAATATTGAATTTTTCTAATCAAAATCGTTGAAACCGTTTTGAAGGGTAGCACTCCCAAATTTGAAGCTAAAATTCATTTTTCGTTTTCGCCTCAGAGTATAACTTTTCTGAACACGAATGACAAATTTCGTCGTCACAAACGGCCCAGTAGTTTAGGCTCAACGCATCAGGACGACACACAGACATCGGTGGTTGAAAAGAGAATAAACAGTTGTTGAGAAGAATTCCCTTTGGTAGATGGCAAAGGAATGAAAAGTTAGGTGAATATTATTAAAACTGGATTATTAAAGCAGTCAGAAGTTACTTGGAAGGCTATAATTTGATTATCAATCAAAGCTACCATCCAAGTTTCCAAGTACCTTAAAAACAGGCTAATAGATAATTTAATTGAAAATTTTCGAAAAAGAAACGAAGTGATTTTACTAAAGCAATTTAAAAAAAAAAAGTAAATATTAAAGTTTAGTTCAAAGTAAAATAATTATGAAATAATAAGAAAATAATATAGAACCTAAGAACTAAATGGCTCTAACAAGGATTGTATAGGAAATTGAAAATGTTAAGGAACTCATATATACCTACTATCCATAGACATGCTAACCATTTTTCGTTTTTCTAACTAAGATGCCTAATACCAAAACTAAAACTATAACTGAACTGTTCAGGTACTGGCTGTGAAGTTACTGAGAATAAGTCCGTAGCATATATGACAGCAGCATTTGTTTAGTCAAAATATATAAATAAAAATAAACGAGAAATCATGTCACCCAAAACTTTTTTTTTTTATTCAACAGGTCAACCAGGCTTGTAAAACCATGACAGTTGCTTTCTAATGGATACTCTCAAAAACTGACCTATAAAACAACACAATAACTGACAATCCGACACACATACAATTCATGCTTATATTCTTACCATGATATCAGTGTCGTATTTCTTGACAGATGCCATGAACTCCAGGTGCTTTTTATCTTCTTCAAGCTGGGCCACAGCTTGTTCAGACGCTTGAAGTTTCTGTTGCGTATTGGCCAGTTCATCTCTAAGCCAAGCATTCTCCTGACAGAGCCTCTTAACTTGAGTCCTCAACTTCTGCTTCTCAGCTTCAACGATCTGTAGATGATTGGCAAGAGCCATCATCACCTGAACAAAATAAACAACATTTATAATAAATTACATGTATCCATATAATGTAAGACAGTATCTACCAGTGGCGTAACTATGCATCTCATCAATTTTCTTTGGCGAGGGGCCCCTAAAAAGTTCTTGGGGGGGGGGGGGGGGGAATGCCCTAGCTACGCTACTGGTATCTACATGAGATAATCATCAGCTAACACAAAATAATGTATGTTATCTAAAATATATTATAATACTTAATATTTTATACTAAAAAATAATTCAGAGTACTATTAAAAGGCAGGTGTCGATACAAGGTAGAATTGTCACTAATATACAATAGACCTCTTTTATCTATGGTAAAATAAATATTTTAATTAAATTATAATGAAGCAAAAGAAACGGATTTAAATAAGAAGGTAACTCGCTATAAATATTAGAATTTTTATTCGATTTACAAGCATTTTTTTCCACTAACTTGTCTATGATAGTTGTTTAAAAGGCATTAAAAACGAACTGCCCCCGCTGTACATTTTTTACCATTTTCAAAAACATACAATATGACAAGAAAATTAGAAGCACATATACAGATATAGTTAAGTCTACCCTTCTCTATTTTACTAACTAGATTAGTGTATGATTACAAAATATTATTAATAATATAGAAAGATAAACACAAAAAAGAAGAAGTTACCTCTTCTTATCAAAACAAAAACTGTTTCAAAAGTATCTTAAGAGATTTTGACGTACAAGTCAGATTGACGTATTTATTCATTATTATGTTCACTTCAAATAATTTTTTTATATCATGAAAAGTTGACATTTTCAGTAGAGTTAAGGGCTTTCTTCGTATTCTTGTTTTAAGAAAACAAAAAGCCTTCCTCGTTTTGGGTTTTAAAATTTCCTGGAAGCACCAACTTTTGAAACAACGTATCTTCAGTAAAGCTTCAATTAGCTGCATTGTCTTCTAATTCCGTAAGGAATTTCTTGTTTGCTTTTGCCTTCATTATACGGCATTCCATGGATCAAGAAAACCTTTTTAAGAATTTATACACAACTGTACGAGTAAATAAATGAAAATGACTGAATAATACACGTATATAATACGTAATAATATATAATATATATACGTATTATATATATAATATAATAATAATATATAATACGTAATAATATATAATATATAATATATATACGTATTATATATATAATATAATAATAATAAAAAAAGTAAATATTAAAGTTTAGTTCAAAGTAAAATAATTATGAAATAATAAGAAAATAATATAAAACCTAAGAACTAAATGGCTCTAACAAGGATTGTATAGGAAATTGAAAATGTTAAGGAACTCATATATACCTACTATCCATAGACATGCTAACCATTTTTCGTTTTTCTAACTAAGATGCCTAATACCAAAACTAAAACTATAACTGAACTGTTCAGGTACTGGCTGTGAAGTTACTGAGAATAAGTCCGTAGCATATATGACAGCAGCATTTGTTTAGTCAAAATATATAAATAAAAATAAACGAGAAATCATGTCACCCAAAACTTTTTTTTTTTATTCAACAGNAAAAAAAAAAAAAAAAAAAAAAAAAAAAAAAAAAAAAAAAAAAAAAAAAAAAAAAAAAAAAAGTTTGATTGGATCGATAAATTTCTTCTATAGCTATTTATTCAAGAATATAATACCTAAACATTCATGGAAAGAGCATTAATTTTAATGAAAAATTGTGGCTATCTATACCTATACCAATAATTAGATCAGTTATTCAAAAATATATTTATATTTATAATCTAAATAGTATTTTTTCTAAAGTGTATAGGCTGTGCGCTTCTGAGATTGCGAGCAGGTCTCGAACCCGTTTCAGGTATCTCTCAAGGGAATGCGAGGCACTAGCAGCTTTATTGATAATAAATAAGCCTTGTTCCCACGGGGTGAGGCTAGGCGAGCCTACCCAAAGACTTGTAGTCTGTCGTATTCGGACCTCGTCCTTTTCCATGGCACGGAAAGAATTGTGGCTTGGCGAGTCTCTGATGGCCACAAGTCGAAAAAGCCAGGATAGTAGGTACAGTTTTCTTATGTCAGTTTCAATGTGTTTATAGATGTCTGTGTGTTTAGATAACAGACTACAAGAAACCACAACAGATCGTAAGAACGGGTATACTCGAGCCACACTGAGGCTTGTCATCCGTCAAGCCCTCAAGCCTTTGATATCAGAGGGGTACCGACTCCTCACAAGAAAGGCCGAACTACTAATAACGAGTGTCAGCGTTCGCACAACGTGTGGTCTGACAAACTTAGACCAGGCTCGCCAAGCTACAGGGCTTTAGATCACACAGTCTAAGAAGGTTTCCTTGGAAAAGATCTAGCTTCATAAGCTTTATATTCTACTTACGATAATACTCGTAAATATATTAAAAGAACTCCTTAAAAGTTAGACTGTTCTATTAGTATCAGAAGTAAAACAGATATTGATCAGAAGATCATTTATAAAATGGCATTTTAGAACATCATAAGTACAGGAATATAATGAATTATGGGAATAGAAAACGCTATTTTTTTCAGTTCAACAACTTAGCCTCAGTTTCCGATCTCAGAATAAATATTTACCATGATGTATTTAAGTCACATCCGACAGTAGATTATGATAATAAAAAATAAAAAGGAATACAACGGGAACACGAAACTTAGGAGAAAAATATGAATAAATAAATTTATTCTTTCAACCCTTAACTCAAACATCAGAAAACACGAAGGCTGCTAAAGACAATAGCCGTACTTTAAGAAAGGGGTTCTCTACGTTCTAAAACGAAAAACACGCAACTCTTTGCACTGACAAAAAAAATAGGGGAAAACTTTAGTAGGTATTAAAACAAAAAGAAAAATAAAAAAGAAATGGGGGTATTCTGCGGCTGTTTTAACGAGAGGGAACCAAGAAAAGAAAAACGTCTTTAGTTTCTGAAGCACTTGAAGCATGCCATGAATAGAAAACAAGTTTCTTTTTTGTGCAACCAAAATTAATAATCAGAAGCGAGAAATAGTAGATCAAAATGATAACCGAATAACAAACCAGATAAAACGTAATAACTGCTATAATATTAACATAAAAAAATCACATTGCTTATTCAACAAGCGATCAAAAGCTGGTACGTTTAGAGTTCAAATAAATTATTTAAGCAAATGGTTAATCATTGGATTTAAGAAAGGAATTCGAAACAAATAGTATGCCCCATAGCTTCTCTACGCCCTATTTCGTATACTTTGGAAATTTTAAGCTATTAAAACCTATTTTTAAATTTATTTAATTTCCCCCCTGTTTAAAAACGTCAAAATTGTTTAGATTTTGCATCAAAATGCACCTGTATCTTCAAAAGTATATGATTTATATGAAATTTGGATGGTTTACCGAGAATATGCCACAGATAATTATTTCAATTCGGGTAAAAAATAAAAACTATTTTGACAGCTTTAAAAAGGGGAGGGGAGAAATAAATAAATTTGACGATATTATGTTGAAAAAGCATAACATTATTAAAGCATACGAAATGTGACACGAGGAATCTATTTGCCACACTAATTGGTAGACTATTTTACATAAATTAAAAGTAACAATTTATCAAAATTTAAAGTCTCAAAAATCAAATCTGGGGCTATCTGAGGGCTATTTAAGACAAACCATCATCCAAAATTCATATAGATTAGATGAGTACTATTGAAGATAGAGGTGTTACTAAAATTGTATGTTGTGCACATGTAAAACAGAAACAAATGGGCGCAGAAGATTAAAACTTATATGGGATCAACAATAGGCTAATTAAATTATCACCCATTATCAAAATTTCATTAAAATCAGACGAGTTGTTTTTGAGATATGTTGGTTCAACAAAAAAAGAGTTTCACGAGACAGACGAAAACAGAACCAAAAATATTGTGAAACTGATTCCTGTCTTGGAATTTTTGAAATCGGAGACATAAAATATTTTCGTTCTTTAGAACGATTACATAACTTTCATCCGTCAAGCTCCAACTAAATATTTTGAAGTAAAAATTCATCCATTTCGATAGAGATTTCATAAATTATTTTTAGATTTATTATTTATTAGATTCAATGATTTATGTTACCAAGTTAGACATTAAATGAGTGTAAAAGAGCTCCTTATTATAATTCTGTTATTATTATTTAAAAAAAAAAAATAANATCATAAACACTAAAAAAAAAAAATAATAAAAAAAAATAAAAAAAAAACTTTAGCCAACTTTTGTTTTAAAATTTAAAACGAGGCAGTCTAATGAAAAAAATCATTCTATGAGAGTTTCAATAAAGTTTACTCTTTAATTTCAACAGCAACGAAGTTTTCACACTCATTTTATCCCTTCTATTTTCATCTAAAACGCACTGACTTCTCCGGAGCTACTACTCTATACATCACAAAATAACAAAGCAATTTTTTCCAATATCAACTTTCAATATCAGCGAAAAGTCATTTTTTTCAATACGCTGGAAAAAGAGATTGATAGATCATCAAAGGAGAACGGCATCACCCATTGTTTTTATAATGAAACAATTTGAGAAATTGTATTCGGATTATTGTATACCCTAGCTATATTATTAGAATCTAATCGCAGGCACACTAAAGCTTAAAGTATAGATTAAATTCAGCCGAATTAAATACATATGTAGAAATATTGATTCCACCAGAGTTCAGGAAATCTAAATCGATCTAAAAATCTAAGTCGATGGAAAAATAATAGGTATGTTTATACGGTTATTGAAAATGATCTGAATACAGCATCTATGTATGTAAACGGACCGTATTTAATCTAGTTCATCTCAAGATCGATACACCTAAAGGTGGGTTCATAGCTAGCGGATCCGTATTTACGGTGGCCCGGAGGGATTCATCTATGGCGACTCTTTTGCGGCACCGCAAAAAGTTGGTTCCAAACCATCTTTTTTGCGGTGCCGCTTTTAAACCTGTATGAAACCTTCACTTCACTTCGTCCTCTTCTTATTTCCTTTTTGTTTTTATATTACAATTGTTTTTTATTATATTATTGTGTATCTAAATTTGTTCCTACATTATTTTTATTATAATCTGCATTGTATCTGTGTTTAATATACGTTTTTTACCAGTGTTTTATCTTCATTTGTGTATTTGTCCGTGTTTTTTCTTTATATCTGCGCTTATTATATCTGTTCCTTCATCATTTTGATTATATACCTATTTCTTATTTATATAATAATAAAAGTCCTAATCTATAATCTTATTATATAAGTTTTTTTTTTTTCAAGCAATAGAACTAAATTCAAGTTGAAAAAACGATGTTATAATTGGCTATGTTTATAACCTGGCCGATCGAAACTCGAGGTGAAGGAAACAACGACTCCGTCCTCCGTCTCGACGGTTCTCCGACAATATTTTGTTATCTATATAGCCCTCCGCAAATAAGTATCCGCTAGCTGTGAACCCACCTTAAGTCTAGCACTGCATAATTGTAAACACACTTTCAGTTATATATAAATACCAGACTGTATTAAGATCGTATTAAATATAAAATGTTTATTTAAATATAAAATATTAAAATGTAAATTAATTGAATAATTGTAATGTGCGGACTACACCTTGCATTTCCTTAGGTTTATTCCTCTCCGTGTTTTCATCATTTATATGTATAATCGAGCAGTGTCCCGACGACGGTAAAGACGACGCACATCGAAATGTGTTGTTATTACTAAGATAAGGCAACCACATTTATTCCAATAAAAATAAATGTTTGTTTTGATTTGTAGCTCTCCAAATAGATATAATAACGTATCTAAATATAGGTATCTAAATTAATTTACTTTCTTTGTAAATATAAAATAAATCCCGTTGCGACGGGCTTAATGGCTCGTATATATATTTCACAAACACGACAGAGTGATAAATGGTTTCAAGATAGAAGAAAAGTGAGAGAGTAAAGAGAGTGATGATCTGTCGTGAAAAATAGAGGTTTCAACTATCCAACTAGAAGGGTTTGTTGAAAGGCAAAGGGAAAAGCTAATCCCTAAGGTAAAGCAAAGGGCACAGAGCCAGCTCGAACCCTGGCAATTTCCAACCTATGTCAGGCCCTCCAGCCAGGCTAGTGAAACTAGTTCAATCAGCAACCACCCCTAGGAAAATTGGAACTTTTCATGCAAGATAAATATATCCGAAGGGCAGAGCACAATCTGTCAACATCCGCTTTTTTATACTACTTGCGCCGGAGACTTTGACAACAAGAAAGAAAATTGACAAAAACAAAAATCCTGAACTAGATTACGTATTTGAAGGTAACCCCCACCGTATAGTTTAACTTGATTTGATTTCTAGAGACACTTATAAAAATAAAATATATTTGATGTGACGAAAATATTTTATTAATTGAAATTTTGTTTCTTTGAAAAGTTATCTGACTGTGGCGGCATTTTAAACTCTAGTTGATAAAATATGTATGTTGCGTATTTAATAAATGATTTATTGTGCTATTTTATACACACATTTCATATTTTTATTCTGTTTCTAGAATTTAAGTTTCACTTCTAATGCTGAGAGTCTCACAATTTTTTTTTCTACACAGAGATACATTATAATATTTATACACAATATATTTTAAGAATAAATTTAAGGGTGCGTTCCTTTTAATTACCAATTTAATAAATCTAGTTTCTGATGTATTTAGTGAGGAAGGTGAAATTTATCACAAAATTTACAAAAGTCGGGGGGGGGGGGATAAAAACCTGTATTATCACAGCGCCTAAAAAGACACGTACTTTAAAAAACTCGAAAATATTTCTTAAGTATTAGTATGATTTCAGTATAGATAATTCGCCCTATGATGAAGCATTGTGTGTTTTAATACAAAAACAAGGCATCGAAACTAAGTGCGTTTTATGCTTTTAAGATAGACCCTTTTGAGATTTTGATGAGTTTGCATCGAACCCTTACCCTTTAATATGATTTAATTTTTTTAGTAAATAGAAAACTTTCCTTTACGGAAGAGCTTCAAAACATGAACAAGCTGCAATGTGTGTGTGTGGCCCGCTACATGCTAGGTAACCAGCTGTAACATGCGACCTGCCCTGCTAACATCCACTTTGTAGGGACCCTCATTCCACGATCTAGATTTTCAAACTAATTCGCATCTAATCTATCTTTTAAAATTGAAATGTTCAGGTCATTATTAGTTTAAAGCTAATGAAGTCCAAAAAAATACGGAATCATAAATTTACTAATAGAAATTAAGGGATCTGTTGTTGTATTGCTTTCGAGCTTACCCAAGGTATCAGAAGCAAAGTAATCATTCTAAAGAAAGAAAATGTTTAAGCCTCCAAATTCTTAAATTCTGAGGCAGAAATCAGGGAACATTTTTGGTCCCATGTCTCACTGTCGGTCTGTCCACAATTTTTGCGAACAAAATCTTAAAAACGACTTGCCACATTTTAATTAAATATAGGTATACGTGGTTGAACTGCAGTGTACGGTGCCCCTACTGATAACACGTAATCTCGGTATCGATCTCTTTTGAGACTTCATATATCGATATATCTTGTCCATTAATACGTTTGGCTGCCGCTAGTTGCGCTGATGCTTGTACTCTTGTCTCTTATCATTTTGAACTTTGAACTTATTGGATGCCGCTAGCCGCTAGTTGCGCTGATGCTTGTGCGCTTGTCATTTTAAACTTTGAACTTATTTTAAATTAAACTCGCGTAATATTCCACCAGTTGCGCTCCAGTACTCAGCCTGCCTTATCTTAGTCACTCGTGCTAGCTCCAGTCTTCTAATAAGTTCTTCTCTCTTACGTTCTGTCCCTTAAAGTTCATTTAGTGTCTGTCCCTTAAAGTTCATTTAGTGTCGCCGCTGTCGCTGATTTGCCGGGTTTGACTTGTTAAACGGTATGGAAGTGATCAATTTGGATTTTTTGTTTGGTTTGCGTCATTCGAGTGCTGAGTGATTTCATTGTACACCGGATCGAACACAGAAGTTTGTTTGTTTGAGTTGAGTGTGTCTTCCCTTCCAATATATTCGTGTTGGCATATTGATATATGACGTCACCATAACTATCGATGCTACCGACTTTCGATAGGGGCACAGTACACTGCAGTTCTACCCAAATTATAATCATTATTAACTACGGGAAACATACAGAGAAAAATGTCCTCCAGCGCCGGGAGAGCGCTAGACTGGTAATTTAGAGGCCCGTGGTTCAAAGCATATTTTTCTCTGTATGTTTCTCGTAGTTAATAATAATTATAATTTGGTTTAAATTAAAATAACAAAAAAAGCTCATTAAAGTAAACGCGATTAATTATTAATTAAAATAAAGTAGACTATAATGGCTTGTGTACGTTATAAGAACACGAGAAAGCTATGTTCCACATTAATTGGCCGAATAGAGTTTCCTTTTCCTTTTTTTATTCTATAAGGTAAGAGTAGTTATTAGTTTAAACTTTTTAAAATAATATCATTGCAAATAATTATTCTTCAAATATTTAAGAATTTTTAATTCTACCTATTCAAATAATTAGCTCAATAAATCAATTATTGCAACAGACAATCCAAAAAATGATTTATTGGAGCCAAAGTGAATCAGGTAATTTATAATTATAAAATAGAAAATGTTTCCATAATTTCATGAGAGAAAGTTGAATGGTTATTTGTAGAGTAATTATCTGAAAGTCTGTTATAAAACTCTAAAATGATTCCAACATAAAATCCCCGATAGGTATAAATCCTGGAGATTAAAAAAGGGGGATATTTCTACGATGAAGTTCATATTGCTTATTTCCAGTGAATTTCCTGAGCAAATTGGATTTCGAGAGAAAATCTAATTGTATTCTTTTTTTTTAGAAATGATAAAAAATTGTACAAGAGAAAAATATATATCTAGATTAAAGTTTTTCTACTGGTGGGATTTTGATCACACAACCTAGTAAGAGATAAAAGATTATATATAGTCTAAACTAAACCTTCAAATGAGGCTGCTTCTATTGTAGTTTATAAAAGAGCCTAAATTTGTAATCCGGTACAGATGTAGCCCACCACAAAGTTATAATGCCATTTCAAATCTTCAGGCAGCATAATGTCATCTTTCTCTCCCTAGAGTAGAGCTTAAGAAGGCATTACTGGTGTAATAAGGATACGGGTACACGAGAGACATATTCATTCTACAGCCTGATTTTTCATAGTTCAATTTTCCGGCAAAACAGATTTTGAAATTTTCATCAACTAGTAGCTGCGAAGTTCCACCACAACCACTTTCGCTCATTCTTCGTTTCTCCTCATCCTCTATCTCATTCCTTTACTAATAAAGAAAAGAAGAATATGGACCAAGCACCAAGCACCAACTAATCAGAATGCAACATTTCTTCAATCCCCAATCTAATTATTTCATTTTCTCTTAACGAGTCTTATTTCTCCTTCCTTTTTATCGTTTGATAATTTTCTTTGCCTTCATTTTTATTATTATATATTAAACCAAGTCTGAATTCAGGCGGGGAAATGAGAACAAAATGAGGGAAGATGGAAATTTGATTTCCAGTATTTTCTTCTTAAGATATATAATATGCTTGAACTTTTAAGGATCTTTTCCTTCTTGGGTGGCTGACCTTTTAAAAGAATGAACAAAGAGCTTAAAAATATTAATTTTCCAGTTCCCTAACTGCTCTTACCCAGATGAAATTAAAAGAAATTATTTATATTTAGCTCCATTCATTTTATACTATATGTGAACATAAATATATTTTTTTTTAGCTCGGCTTAAAATTAGAGAGCAAAAAAAGGCATTCAACCTCTCTGGGAAATTTCTTTATTTTCCCAAGTGACGTCAATACGTACACACAGAGAACCAAAATATTACGTTTCCGTATCAAATAAATGACCCTTAAAATAGGCCTTGAAATAAAAAAGACAAACCAAAACATGAAGAAAAATAATTTAATTGCAGTACATAAATAACTGTAAATTATTTCGTATTGTTTCTTATTTATTCTTTCTCATAAAGAGCTAATTTTAAGTTTGATGTTTTATATTATTGTTATTGTTATTTCATTCTAGTTTTTATTTAGTGTTTTATAGAGTTAGTTATATTGTTCTCCTTCATAACACGCTTGAGAAGGATAAATAAATAATGAGTAGTACATTTTTTATTATACTGTTTCTAAATCATAAAGTTTTTATACTGCTAGTTAAAAAGTTATCCTCCAGAAACCGGAAGAAGAAAAATTATAAGGGCGTGTAATACAGTTTACTCTAAGTACGGTCCACCTCGGGATATTATTTTTATGAATGCGTAAGTCAAAATTCATCAAAATTTGCTCAGCAGTTTAGGCTTCACGTGTCTGCGTCTGCACAGACTACAGACGACACACTACTGAGAAAACTTTTTTGCAGACCTCAAAACGTCTAAATCAAAATCTCATAATCGAATTTTTACACCAAAAGTAAAAATTGAGGCACTACGCCAATTATTATCGCCGAGTGGCTTAAATGAATTGAAGGCAGCACGAGGCCATGAGTTCGATCCCATGCCACGATTGTCTAAGTTATTATAGTGCTACCTAATGATCACACCATACATGCATCGGCGGTACATCGTATGATGTGTGAAATGGCTGAAACTCTACCACAAGCATCAAGGATAGTAAAATGGTACGAAATGAGGCCTAAAAAGCTAGGCTCCAACAAATGATTCGTCCCCGCCATCTAACTACTATTATTGTACCAATAATGGTTAAAAATTCGACAAAAAAGTCATCGGATTATTGAGATCGACGAAACCACATAGAGACAAACCTAGTTAGAATCTCTGGTTGGTGAGATATTTTTTCAAAATAATAATCTCATCGGAAATGTATAGTGTGACTCCCTTCGTTCTGTTATGTCTCACTGTTGAGTTTATCAGACGTCCAAGAAACATAAAAAAATTGTTGTATACTAACTGATACTGATGTCGACCTTCTAATTGGTCGTAAACATTTTACTGACAATAGACTGATGAAGATTTTTAAGACTATAGACTGACTGTACATTAAACTGACTGGTGCTAAAACTTATCCGTATTAATAAATTATTTTTGTATTTTGACGATAACATATTTGTTTTAATCACACTGAATAATTATTTATAATAAATTGGATTTAACTATATTTATACGGTACATACATAAATATTAGGGATTAGGAAAGTAATTTGAATCTTATTTCAGTACTGTACTGGTATAATAAAAGTAATACTAAGCAAGGTCTAAACTGGACCCAAGAGCTATCAACTTCAGAATTGCTTGAGCCCATGGGATCCCAACTAACAGATATCTCCCAAAGGATTGGAATGGTTAGAAACCGCCCTCAAAACAAAAAAAACAACTTTTATTTGTGATATTGTATTCTGAAGTCGTCTAGCACTTTTGCTAAGTTTATATAAAACAATCTTTAAAATAACCTATGAATCAATAGAATACTTTTAAACAATATCCAAATATTTATGTGTAATGGAAAATAATATAGTATATAAACACACACGCGTCCCACACATATAATATATACAATACATATAAATATATACATACATACATCAACATATACAAACATACATACACATACATGTATATATAAATATATACATACATACACATACCAAGGACACTACGTTAATAATTCGGTTGATGCCAGAAGGAGGAATATGCAGCAATTTAGATTTTCACCATAATAATTTTCTACCTGACCTAGGCAAGGACAAGGACGTTTCAAATGTTATAGAATTACCCAGCTCTGTGTCATCCTGGCACTTGGCCATATTGGGTTGCAGCCCATTTGGCAACGGACCATCTAAACGCATCTTTATCACTTCATATTTTACTTCAGAATGAATAAATTGGCCATTAAGAATATGAAGATATCCAGAGGACATTTACTTATTATGACCTTAGGATTTGTGAAAATAGACTGATAACTTCCTTTCACATGCAAATAGAATAAGAGCACCAAGTATATTTTTATAAAAGCTATAGAACTGCCCGTTGAGAAATGCTTACTTCGGTAAAGCCATTTCCGTTTTGCTTCTAAAAATACTAAATAGAAGATTGCTTTATTTAACCGAGACTGAGCAGATCTTTATCTATGCTAAAATCACTTTCCTTTCTTACTTTCGCTTGGTGTCCACCCAGTGAACCAATTACCTATTTATCAAATAAATTATATACGTAGACAAAATTTGTCAAAATTTTGGCTTTTAAATTAAAGAAAAAAGAATAGCATGAAAGGAGCTGGATATTGGCTATAGATAAGAAACAGTTTTGTAAAGGGCATATAGAAAACTTAATAAATATCCAAGCTATGGCTTGCAGCCAATAGTTATATAATAATTGTGTCATACGATATTTTCCGACTATTTCTCCTCTAATAAATTTAACCTGGACTCCTATTTTTCTCTCCACCACGGATTTTAATGTTTTCAGCAAAACTGGAATGACGTCACTATCACATAAATAAGCTAATCCCTTTTACGCGGAACGCTCCTCTCTCTTCTCTCATATCCTTTATATTGTTAACTGGAACTCATCCTTGGACTGAACACGTGTATAGGATTTTATCGCATTTTACATTACTTCTAAAATTTGAACAACCAATTTAATCTTTTTATTTCTTTTCCTCATGTATTATTTTTCTTAAGGGCCCCATAAACCATATTGTCGATTAAGCCGCCATATTGTCAGTTAAACCAAGACAGTCAGTTAAAACTTCAGTATGCCAAGTCTAGCTAGCGTCAAAATGCCATGTTTGGTAAAAGCCAAAAGCCTCGCCCAGACAGCCGACCAAAACAGAGGAAACGAGCCGAGCATTGGTATTTGCGCATGCTCAACCTGATATGCGCAGGCGCACTTTAGGCTGGGCATGCGCAGAAACCAATGCTCGGCTCGTTTTCTCTGTTCGGTTCGGCTGTCTGGACAAGGCTTACGTTACTTATGAGAAAGTTTGTTGTTGACAACTATAGTGTATTGTATGTGTTTACAGTAGGGAGACATATATCTGTGTATGGGAGGTAAAGGGCACTCTCTCCATTTTTTACGAAATTGAGGTTTTAACAGTTTCCTATTTATCTTTTCCCCCTTTTTTAGAGGTACAAGGCACTATGTCCTAAAACTAAAATTCACGGATTTAGCCAGTTGGAAAAAGCACTATGAACCAACATGCTGGGGAGGTAAAGAGCACTATTTGGACATGTAGCTGTTCACCTCCAGAGAATTAAGAATAAGTAAGCACTATGTGCAGATAGTGCCCTGGGTATAGTCCACTTAGTAGAGTGAGAGAGCTACTTGTCTTATCAGATCAGTATGGCCTTATATACATATACGCCATGCATCATTAAAAAATCATTAAAATAGCTCTCCTGAAAAATTAACAATTTGGCACATAGTGCCCTTTACCTCCATATACAGATATGTTAAAACTAAGTTAAAAATACCGGCCTTACACATGCTCTTCTATAATATACAAATTTTTTGCGGGTAAATTAATACACGAACAGAAAAATCAGTCGCTGATAAAAGTTTTCCTAAGTAACCTTACTTGGAGCATGGACAAGGCCATTTACATTAACTGTGTTATTTTACAATCACTGCATGACTTTATTATGTTATGACTTTATTATGTTATTTACTAAATATTAAATTTTTCTTTAATTTCCCGAAATGACCTAACCTGGAATAGAGAACGCAGATTATTTAGTAATGCAAATTCAAAACGAATAGTGTCGTTAGAGAATATATACTCTTTAATTTCCGCCTTATTGAATTATAAATATGATACTATTTTTTTATAACAAAATTACACTAGTTTCCTTTTTAATATGTTCAGCATGTCATATCTGCAACAAAACTTCATAAAAATAGCTAGTTTATTTTAACTTCGTAAAGTACAAGTGGAGACGCTGCTGCAAAGAGACGCTGCATTCTTTATTCCCTAATATTTTAAATAATTCCTAATTGTAAATAGTAAATGGACATTTTTACTACGTTTTTATTAACTTGGTTTCTTGTTTGTATGTTTGTTTGTTTGTCCGGTACAAATCTTGCAATCGAATTTTAACAAACATCCCGAGTAGCTAGACATTTGAAACTTTCAGAACAG
>KZ651451.1:355665-377137 GCA_001010745.2 Gerris buenoi | reverse complement strand
AACCATGACCGACATGCCGAGGATCCATCAAGGTGATTTGAACAGTAAGTGAGGCTTTAGAATTTCAACAATAATATTACTGACACAGATTTGCAGGTGGTACTCATTCAAGAAACACAATGATTTAGTTCATACAAAAGATTCGTTAATCACTATCAAAATTTGCAACACTTTATCAGTTTAAATAAATTTATTGACATCCTTATAGTAATTTATAGATATATAATTTAGAATCACTAAAAATAATTTAGTTTTAGAATAGATAAAAAAATTAAAAATAAGGATTGTATGAATTTAATTAAAATAATTTCATTTAAAAAATAAATAAATAAATATTTGCTTTTTGTTTAAATAAATGTAAGTTCATAAAATTAATTTATTCGTCTGTTAAAACACGGTTAAACTACGAGGAAAATGTGTTTTAACGGTAACTAAATGGTAATGACTACGGCTGTTAAACAAGCACTTGAACTGAATACTCGTGTGACACTGAATTACAAATCAGAGACAAGGTAGAGTAAAAAGAGGAGGAAGGTAAAAGTGCAACAAAAAAACAACAACAACAGTCTGGTAAGAAGATGAGATTAGACAAGGCAAGGGAAAAACACGTTACATAACAGAGACTCCTCAACGCAATCAATACGTTCAAGACACTTAAACCAGATAGCTTCCCAATCGATTTTCACCTTTCGACAAAAAGATACCACTTTCGAAAAAAAAATCCACTTGATAGAAATAGGAAAGGAAAATATGATGGAGCAAAAGAAAGTATACAATAGTGCCCAGGAAAAAGTAAAATATCATCTGGAAATGCATTCGTTAGTCCTTTTTAAGAATATATTAATAAGAATAATAATAAAAATATAAGAGAATCACTTCACTTAATAAACTTTATTTAGAAAGATTGGTAAAATAAAACGAGATTACAATCAGTTAAATAGTGTTCAAGAGCCTTTAACGCTGATAGAAATACAAGGGGAAAAGATTGGCCCAAAAGGAATTATACTCTAGAGCCCAGGAAAGAGTAGAATATTATCTGGAAATGCATTTGTCAGTCCTTTTTAAAAAACTGATTCATACATTTTTTTTTCTTTAAAACATTAACAAAATAAATAATTTTATATAAAACATGTTTAAATTCAAGCTTTTATTCGCATTCTTCTCACCTCACCCTTTCATTTGATACAAATATCATGGGCGTGCTAAAAAAAAAACTAACTAACATCTTGGGCTGTCCGCAATATTGGATTTAAAATGACGTCACTTAGTTAACCATGCATTGTCATCCAAACTATAAACGTGTATGCAAAATTTCAATTCAATCGGTTAAGGATAACAGCTTTAAGGCTTTACCGCCCTTTCAATACTTTTAGTACCGCCCCTTAGGCGCCATTTCAAATATGATTGAAATGGTGCCTGTATTATTTATCATAGGAAGTTGAAATAGGGCTCAAATTGTGCAGAATTAAAATTAGGAATGAAGCCTGTGATTAGATTTTTGATATCTTGCTTAGAACCAGTATAATTTTAATTTTACTGTTGTTCCTAACCTCAAAGGGCGGTAGAGCCTTAAGNAACATACATACATTGCAAGTTAAATAATAGCTTGTAATAATGCATTGTCATCGTGTTCAGAGCTATTCTAAAGGTTTAAGGTTTCAAATGTCAAGCTACTCGGGAAGTTAGTTAAAAATTGATTGCAAGATTTATACTGGACCAACAAACAAACAAACAAACAAACAAACAAGAAAGCAAGCTAAGAATAAAAACGTAGTAAATAAATAATTAAAACGTAGTAAAAACAAAGAGAATCACTTAATTATATTTAGAATAGAACGAGATTACAATCAGTTAAATTGTGTTTAAGAACCTTTAACGTTAATAGAAATAGAAGAGGAAAAAAGTTGGAACAAAAGCAATTATAAACTTTAGTGCCTAGGAATAATAGAATGTCGGCTGGAAATGCATTTGTTAGTCCTTTTTTTAAAAAACTGTATCATACATTTTTTTTTCTTTAAAAGATTAAAAAAAGCCTATAAAATAATAATTTAATTAACTAAATTTAGAAAGATTTTTAAAAATGGACGAGATTAAAACAGTAAATTGTGTTCAAGAACCTAGATCGCACAAAGAAAAAAAAACAACTTAAAAAAAACACATCGTTAATAAATTGACAACAAGAGACGATTTGTATATTTTTTTAAAGTAACAGATGTTAAAAGACTTTAAAAGGATTATTCCCGGCTTTACAATTTGTTTATTTTTTTATCAAAAGTTTAAATAAAAAAAAAATTCTATGTTATTTTGTTTTTTAGAAATTTAATATTGTAAATGGAATATAGTATACACATGAAAACACTAACACTAAATAACAAGAACCTTTAAAAATGTTTTTTTATAACTAGAAAAAAACAGTTTTTAAAGGAGCATTCATACTTAGATAAATAGAAAGCAACGAGATATGTAGAACAAACATTGCATTTGAAATAATGAAACTAAAAATAATAATTAAAAAAAGCATATCACAGACAAACATAAATTTAATTTGAGCTAAAGATATGCATTGCCTGCCTGTGTAATCATAAATAATTAGTTTTATGTTTTACTCCCTTACCTGCCTCTTGCCCGCATTAATGAGCTTAAATTCATAAATTAAGGAGACCTATCAACACGGCTCTCATTCTGTTTTGTTTATACAGGGTGTTTGGTCGAAGATGTAACAAACGAAGAGGGCAGATTCTACCCATCATTTGCAACAAAAAACACTATATATACCATAGGTCAATTCTCAATAGTTTCGCCACAATAATTGTTTTTGTTATTTTCCAAGGTACGTCAATTTTACTCTTAAAAATTGATTGCTGCGCCTAAAATATTGATGATAGAGCTGAAATAAAGGTACCGTTGGAAAGAGGAGAAAATTTCAGTTTAGAAAATGTCTATTTCAAATACCTTAAAAGGGCAAAACATATGCATAAATTTCATTTTATTGTTAATTTTAGTAAAAAAATTAAAATGTATTTTTGTTTAAGCCTGCTGCAATTATGCCAAAACGGCATGAGCTACAGTTTGCCAAATTTCAGTAAAACTTTTCCATTTATTCCCCTTTAATTTAAGTACCCTAACACCATCAGTTGATATGCAATTTTTTTGAGCTATGATTGAGTTTTTGTAAAAAAACAACCGTAAAAACGCGTACAGACCACCTTACTTAGGATTGACCTAAGGACAGTAAAGTCTACAGTCCTCTTTAATTTAACATGAAAAAAAAAAAATCCTCTCATTCATCTCACTTATTAGGGTAATTATAATAATTAAGACATCTCCTCTCAGTAACACGTAAGGTGGTCTGTACGCGTTTTTACGGTTGTTTTTTTACAAAAACTCAATCATAGCTCAAAAAAATTTCATATCAACTGATGGTGTTAGGGTACTTAAATTAAAGGGGAATAAATGGAGAAGTTTTACTAAAATTTGGCAAACTGTAGCTCATGCCGTTTTGACATAATTGCAGGCTTATGTTCTTTTACTAAAATTAACAATAAAAAGAAATTTATGCATATGTTTTGCCCTTTTAAGGTATTTGAAATAGACATTTTCTAAACTGAAATTTTCTCCTCTTTCCAACGGTACCTTTATTTTAGCTCTATCATCAATATTTTAGGCGCAGCAATCAATTTTTAAGAGTAAAATGGACGTACCTTGGAAAATAACAAAAAAATTAATGTGGCGAAACTATTGAGAATTGACCCATGGTATATATAGTGTTGGGTGGAATGATGGGAAATGATGGGTAGAATCTGCCCTCTTCGTTTGTTACATCTTCGACCAAACACCCTGTATATTATGTTAATATTATATATTTTCTAAAAATAAACATATACATAATTATAAATATATTATCACATGATTACGAATGCAGTGTAAATTAGTATACTTTTAATCCAAGGATTTATATCAATTATATAATTAATCATTATGAATGAAAATTTAAGTGATTTCACTCAATTCATTGAAATGATTCAATAAACCCATTTATGTTCTTTATTATCTTTTATTCGAATCGTTCATAAGTCAATGGTTGTTCAAAATTTCAAAAATGATATCCTATACATAAAGATAAATAGCGCACTTGGTATAAGATGACGGAAATGCGTTCAAAATAACAGCAAATTAAGGCATAAGATTCGGGCGTGGGTTTTTTGATGAAATAAGATAAAATACAGCTAAGCTTAGCACTTAGTTAGCTGCAACAGTTAGCTATAACAAAACTACAGAATAGTTGGAAGTGTATCTTAGCGTTACTTGAAGCCCCAAATAAGCTGGCAATTAGTTAAGCCAAGTTTTCTTCCTTCACTCAAAGCACTACAAACAAATAATTATAATAATTTAACAACCATCTGTAAAAATATTATTTAATCCCACTATCTACAGAGAGGAAGTTTTAAGTATTGTATTGGAAAAAAAAAAAAAAAAAAAAACCGCTAAAGCTTATCCCGCATAAAAAAACTTACAAATGTAGATTTTATTATATACATTTGTAGATTGAACCTGACATGGCAGGTGACATTTCTTATTTAGTCTAAAACTATTCCTTGATTTTTAATCTCTTAAAAATCTTCCAAATCAATCATTTGTCGTGAAGAGGTATTCTTGGGCCCAATGCACACAGAGCAGGCAAGAGGCGGGAGCGCGGCGCGGACGAGGTGCAGGCGCGGCGTGAATCACGCCTCCTCCATGTAAACATATAGCCGAATTCACACAGAGCAGGCGCCGCTTTCTCGCCTCCTCGACGCCTCTTCCTCACATCTTCACTCATTTTGAAGAAGAGTGCCTCCGCGGCGTGAATCACGCCTCCTCCATGTAAACATATAGCCGAATTTACACCTCGCCCGCCGCGCATTCACCTCTCGCCTCTTCTGTGTGCATTGGGCCTTAGAATTTAAATTTCTTTAAAAATGTTTTCTTAAATTTCTTTAATTTTATTTTTTTGTCCTAGGTCGTATTTTTTTTTTCTTTACAGCTAGGAGTAATGAAAAGATTTTTCAAGTCCACGTAATGAGAAAATGAATTTTAGCCATGTTTTTTAGGCTCTAAAGTTACTATTTCACAGCCTACCACGGAAAAAATGGATTTTATCTATGTTTTTTAGGCTCTAAAGTTACTATTTCACAGCCTACCACGGAAAAATACTATTAAGTTCTATTGACCTCCTATTGGCTCAACTCACGCTCACAAACACACTGGCAGGTGGCAGAAACTGTCAATAACAGAATTAATTACCGTATTCCATCGAATATAAGACGCCATTGAATTTAAGACACACCCTACTTTTAAGAATAAATTTGGTAAAAGTAAAAAATCAAATTTAATACGCCTTTTTAAATGAAAAGTTTGATTTTCATCATTAACATAAGCATTGGTCACATAAAAATTAATAAATGGAATTAGAATAGCTTGAAAAAAGTCGTCTTTCTATGATTGAATTATAGCGTTAGAACTGACGAACTTCTAAATCCATACGAAACAGACACGGAAATAAAATGTTGGGATTCTTATAATCATTGAATAATTGGAAACAGTGAAATAATGAATCACTATCTTTCAGCGAATGCTAAAAGTAGCCGTCGGTAACATTTTTTTTTTTTTTAACTTAAACGTTTTTAATTAGCTTATGAGAATGCGGTATCACATTTTTAGAAACAATATAAACAACACCTAGGACCCAGGAAAACTTTAGGGTCATTTCTCGGCTTTCTACCTTTTAAGAACCTTTTTTGAAGAAGGGTTTTCCCCCTAAATTTATTCAAGAGGAAAGTTTGTCATCTATATTCTCTAGGAGAGATAACATAACTTTTTTTATTCTATGCCCTCAAACCAGTTTAAGTGATATGTAGGTACATCAATTTAAGACGCATTTAAATCTAAGACCCCCTCGCATATAAGATGGCCTCAAATTTTCAGACACACCCCATTCTTGAGCGCTCAAATCATGTAAAAAAGCCAATAATGTGGCCCTAAATTATTCAAAGGAAATTCAATCGTTGTGCTATAAAAATGCTCGTAGATATTTTCATTCTAGAAAGTCAGTCCTTTTATAATAATAATTCGAATAATATTTCTATACGTGAATAGTGAATAGAAAATCCACTTCAACCTCTATTCTACTACAAACTTTATGAATAAGGCTTTTGAGAAAAAAAAAAAAGTAAAAAAAAAAAGGATTATAGGGATTCCAATAATGGTAGAAAAAAAGTACTGCTTATGTATTTTCTAAGCAGAACTGGAAAAAAATATCCTTGATAGATAAGCAATATTTAACATTATAGAGACGAAAGTTAAAAATAATTTTGCGTAAGTGTAATTACGTTTTATACAAATTTAATGCAAAAAGTAACAGTATTCTGAAATATTACAATTATCTTTCTTTCATAAAAGTAATTTAAGATTTTAATTTGTCATTTTGGCACCTTTTTACTTAGCACCCCCCTTGGTTCTTAACAATAGTCTGTTCGTCAAAAGTCTGAAAGGTTTGTGTGTTTACCTCCCCAAGACATTCAGGCTCCTGGGCAGTTTTTTTATGTGTAAGGCCCTCCGCACATGGAGCAACTCAAAACAAACTCAACTGGAAAATCCAGTCATTTTTGAGTTGACTATGAGTTTCAACCTGTGTAATTAAATGGGACACCGCACACGGAGCAACTCATTACAAACTGGGTTTGCTTTCTGTCAACTCAAAAATGACTGGAGATTCCAGTTGAGTTTGTTTGCGTGCCGTGTGCGGACGGCCTAGGACTAAATCTTTTACCGAAATCAGAAGGACAGTGGGTTCTACAGTTTTCTTAGAGATTATTTAATATTCCTTGGTCTTAAAAGTTAATTAGACTTAAGGATAGTAACACATTAAATACACAACTGGGATATTCCTTTGTCCCAAGGTAAAAATTAGACTAAATATCCCTTTCTATTAATAGTATTTTAGACTGAGAAGTAGGTATATTCTACTTCTACTCTGTGGATCACCATACACCTACAGGCAATGATGTTAATACAATCTTGTTAATACAATAGTAAGGGCTAGAAAGAAAATCAGCTAGGTCGATAACACTGAAAGCAATGTTATTTAAATTTAGCGAGGAAATTTAGGAAGGCAATTTATGTTGAATAAATAAGATACAACACAAGGTTATAAGAAGGAATTTACTATCAGTTATATAAGCAATGACAGTATTAAAGATATAAAAGTGGTTTAAACGTTACATAGACTCGTGACATCACCCTACTTCTATACTTCGTCAAGAAATATGGTCTTCTTATATTAAAGAAATTTCCCACATCCTCGATAAAACAAAAAGGCTGACTCCTAGAGATACTAAACGTAATTAAAATTTTAAAAAGAATTTATTGTACGAATAACACCTCAACGTTAATGTCACAGCGTTGGAAATACAATTTATTCACATGTTAAAATATTTAATAAAAGTAGTCGGCAAATTAGTATGGCACATAACTTTTTCGCATTCTATCTAGTACTTTATTGATGTTATGCTTTTACAATCAATTATTGTTAAATTTATTTAATTGCTTCCCCTTTTACTTTAAATCGGTCGAATAAAAGTACCAGTTTAGCAATATTTAATGTGTGCAGGCGGTTTAAATTAATCTGGGGCTAGCTACGGACTTCTTTCAACAAACAGCCCAAATTTCTTAAAAATAAGATGACAACTTTTGAATACATACATATTTATGTAAATAAATATATGATAGAACACATGTGAAAGATTAACAAATGGGCGCGGGAAGAGGAAACTTAAATGAGGCCACCAATATGCTAATTATGACCTATCATCCAAATTTCATTAAAATCAGATGATTTTTAACTTCGCATCATTGAACTACAAACCGAAAAACAGAAAATGGACCGAAAGTTTTCCCTGATATCTGTCGGACTTTTTGAAATCGGCCATAAAACTTTTTCACTCTTGAGAACGATCACATAGCTTCAGTCAATTCCAGTAAGCTCGTTAGCAAAAGCGGGTTAGATCAATTAGGTATTGTCTAATTTTAAAGAAACACATAGAAAAATTTAATTGGCGATTATTATTTTTCTTTTTAACGGTACTGATGATAAGCAATTGGATGATTGATAAAATGAAACACACGATTATTGATTAATACAACTGTATTTAAGGAAATAACATAAATTGTCATTCCACGTAAATTGAAACTGGTTAATTTAACAAAACAAGTTTCAGCCTTTATAAAGCCATTACCATCAGTGCTGATTTAAATTATAATAATAATAATAATTAGTGAGAGCTGTCTGCTTCCTGTGGGAGATTGACGTAAGACTAAGTTTACTTAAATAGCACTGATGAAGGCTAAATGCTAGAGTTTAATAAACCAGTTTCGATGATATTGCATCCATAGATGCTCCTATATCTAACAACTATATTTGTCCGACACACTATAAGGGCAGAGAGTTTTGGCGCGTTGGTTCCGTAAATAGGTTACCTCCTGACGGGGATTATGAATCCCCGAGTCAGCCCACTTCCTCCAAGACTAGTAAACACCCATTCTTTGAAATTAAGGACCTAACCTAATTCTTGTTGTAACCACTCTGTCCAGTTGGTTATAATGAACTCATATTTACTACAATAACAAAGCTTTTAGAGGAAATCTTAGAAAAAAGATAAAAAGAGAACTATTTTTGACATCAAAAGCTTGATTTATCGTGCATAAAACCACAAGAATATAACGTAGAAATTGTAATCATATTAAAATTGCACATGTCTAGAACTGAAGGAGGAATGTAAATGTTAATTTAGTAAGGAGTAATTGCTAGGTCTAGCATATTAATCACGAGTAGCAAAACCGACTAGCTTGTACTCCGAGCTAATCCTCTAACAATGTTTGCTTTAAGCATTACCACGACAAATTTAATTTATACAACCGCAAACTACTTAATATTTATAATTACAGCTATTTAACAGATGTTATAAACAGAATTGTTGTTAGCATAAAGCTAATAAAGTTATTTTCATTGAATTTATGTAAGTATGTAAGTATGTAATAATCTTTCGGAGATAGGAAAATGCTTTCTCTGAAAAATGAAGTATACTGTATGCAAAGAAAGTTTACCACGTTGGTTTGTTTGGGTATTTACGAATATTCATATACTTTTAGGACAAAAATAATAATATTTTCTGTAGTAACTTCTAACATTGCTTTAACTATAGTGTGAACACAACACACTAATAAAGGACTACATTAGGTCACTGTAATGATCTCTCAATCAGTACCTATCCTCGCGTATGCGGACATTTATTGAAAAGTACTCTACTCAAAAAGTAAATGGCTACTCAAATTTAGTTCACAGATGGTTCCTTATTGATTACAACAACTGTATATGGACATTTAAAATTGAAATATATGCAACTCAAAAGTAAGTAGCTACTCAAACGCAGTTCATAGGTGATCCGTTATTGATTATTATACAACTGTCTACGGACATTTATTATAGAAAGTACACAACTCATAAGTAGTCCACATATATCGTTTTTCAAAACAACCAAATTAAATTTCTTCATAATCGGATGAGAACTACCAACATATAGACACGAGACCAAATAAATGTTGCACAAGCTGTTGAAATTAAGCTTGAGCTTTCTCCAGGTTACTTTCGACATACAATCTAAATTTCATAAAAATCTAACAAAACCATGTATATATGTAAATAAGAATTTGCTTGTGCGGTGCGTATGTGGAAAAAAACCAATAGGATCAGAAGGTTAGTTATATGGGACTAACAATGAAATTTCATTAAAATCGGTCGAGTAGTTTTTCAGATATATTGGTTTGCTAAAAATTGAGCGAGAGATAGACAGACACGGGATTAAAAATGATCCCTGACTTCTGAAACGGATTTCTGTCTTGGAATTTTTGAAATCGGAGACATTTTCTTTCTTCAAAAATGAACAAAGCTTGTGTTACTTTCAGTAAGCTCGGTAGCAACATATAATACAAATATGCAATAATCTTAAGGGGTAATAAAACGCAACTTAATTTTTATTCCTATATATAATTAAGACTAGGTTTCAATTTGCATAAGAAATGAAAGATTTTTATTAGAAGGATAACAAGGTAAGATGATAAACAGAGAATAGTATATTATTCCATTAGTCTGGGCCAAGTCATAGTCTATCTAAGTTCATTTGTTCCAATGAACCTCCCAATCTAGTTATCCTCTCAATTCCATCCACTCCTGATCCTTTTAACACTGCACCTAGATTAAACCCGCCTGCAACCTTTCACCCAAATACATTTTCCAAATGGTTCGCTTGTGGTATAATATCCTGTAGCCAACAGAATGAGACTCGTTTGTGACTAAAATTGGAATATAGATTCTAAAAATATGTTGAGTTTCTCTCTTTAAATTTTTTAGCAATATCCATTGTTGCTAAAAATTATGTAATTACTGATTCCGCCAAATTATATTGATTTTGTTACCACAAAAACAGAAACGACGCTTTGAAGAATTTAACGGAGAAACTTTATTTTATCGACTCCAACTATTACACAAATATTTATAGATAATAATTTATAGAATTCGTTTCTTTTAATCGAGATTCTAGATTTAAAATAATTATTAAAGATGTTTGTGTTAATTGGAATAAAAATACTACACTTAATACTCTAACTTTTCTATAAATGAATGTGTATGTCATGTTCGAATTTAAAGAACGTAAAAATCAAAGGATATTAATTCATAATTCGTTTTGAGAACACTAACTACTCGTCTACACCCTATAGCTATAGCGTATTTTTTTTAAAAAAATGGGTCATTTTATTAAACCATATAATCCATGAATTAAATTAATATAATCCATCAAATTTAAGCATATGCATTTTTTTACAGAATTGTTAAATAAATTATTAAAACTTAAATGGGGAAAAAAAGGAAAGTTTTATATAAGTTTAATTGTATCTAGTACAAGATCTAATCACATTAATAAAGTTATATCAAAGAAAAAGGAAAGAAAATAATTGAGGAAAATAGAAAAAAAGGTTTGGAAAAATTCCTGGACAAACAGTAATAGCAGACAAAATATAATACAAGACTGCCCCAATATAAAGAGAAAACAGCTAGATAAATAAAAGATATTTGGAGGATCCTATATGATATAATAGGAAAAGTATAACTGAAAAGAAAATAGTAAACGGTAGAGAAAACTATTTCAACATTTAGAAGGGTCAACAATGTCAATACAGACGTCAAAAGATTAAACTACAAAAAAATGTTGACATTAAGATCTCAAACACAACCCCCACAACTACAATATCGAATCCCTACAACAAAACTATGTTAAGTGACAATATCACATTTCTAGTACACCTAAGCTTTCATCCCAACAGCGTTTTCAGAAAAAAATACTATCCTTACTAATTTTATGGTTTGAGTCTTAACCACCCAGTAAAAGGATGAAAAAAAGGTACAAATCGATTTTGATGGATTTACGAGTTCAAACTTGTGGGGTTTGAGTCCAAGAGGCTGAATTATTAAGTAATACATGTTGGTAGGCCTAGGGTTTAAATTATACTCGGCAGATTTCCATTACATTGAACATGCGTTCTGAAAACTCATACACCCTGAAAAAGCCCCAAATTTAAGAAAAATTAGCTCCAAAAATCTTTGAAAAATTATGAAATAACAGTAACTAAAAAAAAAAAAAAAAAAATGGTCTAAGATAATTCAGAAAAAATGTCACATATATGAGTTTATAATTATTAGCTTAGTATTTTCCATTTATTAGTATTCGTGAATTCGTAGGTACACTTAATATTGAACATTATATAAAAATTTATCATAAAAATAACTTCTACTCGGCGGGGAATCGAACTCGGCCTCTCTCTGTCCAAGTAAAGCTTCTTTTCTTTTTTTTTTTAGGGTTTTGTAGATACTTCTCAAAACCCTTATGCCGAGGGTGATGTGTCCGTCTGTCCGTCGCTCTTTGGTTCATAGGGCCCGAACCGTTCAAGCGAAAGTGCTGAAATTTGGAACCCTGGTGCAACTTTTTGACCCAACCAGAGGAAAAATATACAGAAGTCCATAATTAGATTTGCGCATGCGCAATTCAAAAAAATGTGGCATTTTTGAGTGGGGTATCAAATGAAAGCTGCTGAAGAGTAGGACACAAATATATATATGCTTTTTTAAATTTTGCATTCCTTATAGGGGGAAAAAATCAAAATATACCCAAAAAAAATTCCCCCCCCCCCCAACCACTATAGATTGGCTGGTGCTAAAATTTCGAAATAATTCATGCTAATACCTTATATTAGGGCGATGATATTTCCGGGAGTTCATTCAAAGATTTTAAAAATTGTCAATTTTGTGCGCAAAAATTTGGAGTGCGCCCAAAATTTTATTTTTCAAAAATTTTGAGTTGGGTATCAAATGAAAGCTGCTGAAGAGTAGGACACAAATATATATATGCTTTTTCAAATTTTGCATTCCTTATAGGGGGAAAAAATCAAAATATACCCAAAAAAAATTGTCCCCCCCCCCAACCACTATAAATTGGCTGGTGCTAAAATTTCGAAATAATTCATGCTAATACCTTATATTAGGGCGATGATATTTCCGGGAGTTCATTCAAAGATTTTAAAAATTGTCAATTTTGTGCGCAAAAATTGGGGTGCGCCCAAAATTTTATTTTTCAAAAATTTTGAGTTGGGTATCAAATGAAAGCTGCTGAAGAGTAGGACACAAATATATATTTGCTTTTTTAAAGTTTGCATTCCTTATTGGTTTATTACTGATAAAAAACATTGTGACCCCCGGGGAATCGAACCCGGACTCTTGAGATCGAAGACCAGAAATCATAATTACATAATGGGTATGCTTACTCATCTACAAAACCCTAAAAAGTACTTGGGGCAAGTACTTCCCTGTGATTTTTTCTTCTTTCTTTTGGGTTTTAGTCCCGTTCGACAGTAAAAAAGTAAAGCTATTTTCTCCAGAAATAGATTTTACCTGGGGAAACGGCTTATATCGTTAGATTCGTACGTAAATGGACTACATTTTAGAATTTATTTTTTTATCAAAATCTAGATTTCCCCTTAGTGGTATGATTTTCACAACATGTATGCCAAATTTCTTCAAAATCGGCCCAGTAGTTTAGGCTCCACGCTTCTGCACGAACGACAGACAGACATTTTTTAAGTCACTTTTTTGGACTCATGGGACCTTAAAACGTGTAAATCCATCAAAATCTAAAAATTGAATTTCGCTTTGCAAAAGAAAGTAAAAACGGTTTTTACGGTTAATAAAAAATTGTTGATCATAAGAATACGAATTTAACTGTGCACAAATATTGCCTAGCAAAAAATATACACTTAACCTAAACGCAAAAACTTCTTATTGAAGATTTCAAAAGTATGTTTAGATATTAATAAATTAATTTGGATTTTAGATTTAAATTAAAAAGTTTATCGGATTATTTTTTTTTTACCTTTTCACAAATGGTGGAAAGCGAAAAAAATATATTTTATTCTTAGTGGACTTTTAAAAACTAGAGAGAATTATTCATTGTGTAAACATTGTATATTTGCATATGCCCCTAGACTCGCTCTACTTTTAGAACAAAAAGGGTGAATAAAATAAGGCATTGTTTTAGGGGCTGGGATAGAAGGCCCTAGTGTAGATTCTTTTAGGGTTAGGTCCGGAGTATTTTACAATAATTGGGCAGGGCCAGAGATAACTGCCCTCATGAGAGTATGAGAGGATTTCCTCTCCACGTTAAGCCCTTCTTTTTTAAGTTCAGAAAAAAATATTTTATTCATAAAACTTATCCAAAAATAAAAAAAGAAAATTGGTTCAAAATTATTCCGTTTTTAATTTCTAAGGATTAAACTTCCACTACCACTTTTATGCTTTCCCAAATTCGTAGTGTATATAAAGAAAAAGTATGGTGATCGTGAATAAATCGTGTTGAAAAAGTTAAAAATCGATTTTGATGTATTTTATAGGGCCTACAGAGTTTAAAAAAAAGTATCCGTCCATCTGTGCAAACGCGAGGAGTTTAGACCTCTAAAGCGATTGAGTTTTTTTAAAATATATTTTCAACGAAATAGGTAAAATATCGTAGTTGAGCGAACAAGCGCCAGCTCTTGCACTAACCACATACTAAATATTTGAGGCTAGAAAGACTTCAAGAGACAATGCATATTAAAACCACAGGCTTTAGCTTCAAGAGTACATCAAGGTAAAATAGAACATTAAACCCTAAACAAGCGAGTAATAAAACCAGATACTCAACTTTGGCTAGTGTACTAAAATAGCAACCAAGAGTAAACAATTTTACGACTTTTCGCTCCTTTAAGAAAAAAAGAATGAAATGAATTGTGTACAACAATCAAATTTCAACTTTAAGCTAGTATTTTTTGAGATTTGATAGGACTTAAAATAAATAAAAATAGAAACAGCACAAAAGATCTTTGCAAGTGCCAAAAATAAAAGAGGAAGTTTAAGTCATTTCACAGTTCAATGAATTTAAAGTTTCTTACCTTATGAAATATTTATATTAAAAGGCTAACGGCTAACATATACTATATAGATATTATAATACAGTATAGAGTCTTGCTAATCCACACCCCCGCTAGTCCGGACGTCCGTGTTTCTGTGTTTTTTTAACTTGCTCCAAAAGAATCAAGAAAAATGAAATTTTGCAGATAGAAAACAGTAATACAATGCTTAATTTTGCTGCCGTGAGTAGATAAAAATTATTTTAATAGTTCTACCTAGATAAACCTTTTACAAAAAGTTTATAACCAATTCCATTTATCCAGACAGAGCCCTGTCCCATCAAATCTGGATTAGCGTAGGTCTTCAAAATGAAATTTTAAGCCATATTTTATATTTCCTAGGCCTAGGTCTCTTGGACTAACTAATTAAACTGTCTTTAAAGAGTTTTATCCCCTAATATTAACTTTACTCAAATTAGTAGTACTCTAAATTAAAATGTTTCTTGTTCCAAGAATATTTATTTAACTAATAAAATTTGTAAATACATATATGTATAAGAAAAATTACCTGAGCTTCACCAAGTCCAAGTTCGATCATGTCGAGAGACTTCTGGACGAGGGTTTTCCTCTCGAAGAGGACTGAGTTTTCGGCCTGCTGAAGAGCAGATTGGGCTCTCTCGACGGCGGACACTGTGAGCTCAAGACTGCCCGCAGTCAAGCCGCCCCCGGAGCCTAGCCCAGATAGCAGCGAGTTGTGCTCGTTTTTCAGCGCCTCCAGGCCTTGCACCACTATTTTGGTGTTAGCCATGATTTCCTCCTGCGTCATTTGAGTCATCACGCCGATTCTCTCGATCTTCTTCCTGCAAGCATAAAGAATTTCAAAATATCAGTATTAGTAATGATACTATAAAAGTATAAATATCAGTAAAGCCGTAAAATGTGCGGAATACGGGGCTAAAAACAGTCTTTGAGGTATTCCCTTTAAAACATCGCCCCCTATCAGCCGTATTATCAGTTTGCAAGTTTATACCAACGTCACATGAAGACATTTCGAGGGGACCAGGTTGACCTGACCACAGAGGAAGAGGGTCAAGATGACTAGTGACTAGGGGACAAAGAGACGAAAAGGCGTAGAATTGTTAATAAAGACAAATTTAGTGTCCTTAGTTAAGTATCCATTGTTAAGTTTTGCTTGTGCTGTACCTACAAATCGATAATTATGTACACTGGTGAGTGATATTAATTTAATATATTAAGTGAGTAATATTTAATAATATTAACAAGAGACAATCAACAATGCCATCAAAAACAATATAAATTAGTTACGAGGAAACATTAAAGTATATAGTTGCAATCACCTTGAACTATTAAAATATAAAATTTATATACTTGATAGAAGTGGTTGCAACTTCACGATGTTGGGTGAACAAAAAACAATAATGAAGTTTAGCTATAGAGAGACTAAAGTAGGATCATTATTAATTAGGTTACAAGACGCTTGTTTTAAGGAGTTATCCAAAAAAAATATATATATATTTTCTTCACAATGAGCTAATAAACCGAGATGATTCGCTTCTAGGAAAGAAAAATGATATATATTAAGTTATTCGATCGTAAAATGGAAGAAGCGGTCCAATCAGAAAATAAATTCAATAACATAGAAAATAAATTCAATATTATAGGAGATAACTTGATAACGAAAAACTCTTCAAGTTAGAATTAGATTTTTTTTCTCAAATTCAATGCCACCATATAATTTGATAAAAATTATATCTAATTTATTTTCAATTATTAATCTTCATATATCATATTATAATCTCCAAGAAGCAGGTCTTTAATAATTGATTGCAACTAAAAAACGGTTCTTTAATTTCATATTAATAAAAAATTGTGCCGTGCTTAAACGCATTATCAAAATGTTGATAACGAAAAAATTATAGCAGGCTAAAAGATCAATCTTTGAATTAATGTAGCATTCTATTTTTAATTTAATTGTTTAAGTAAATTGAAATAGTGGATGCCACAATTAAGTTAAACAAGAGTAAAGAATAAAAATAAACGAATCACAAAATTCAAAATCGAATTGTGTGGTTTGAATTAATTGGTAAATGGAAAATTAAATTATTTATTCTGTACTCTACTTGCATCACTAATTGAAACAAACGATTAAATAATTACAACTCAAAAAGAAAGGGAAATTATTTTTACTTACTATTTTACTTATATTAAGGCCATTTAAATACTAATATAATTTTAAAAAACACGTACAATTCAAAATAATTTATCATCTGAAATTCATCTAATTGTATCAGCTGACCAGTTTAGTTTATTGTTGAACCACCATAATGCAATATTACTCTATTAATAGTCTGCGTTAATAGATAAGAGCAGTGTAATGGTTTGGTCGGTCCGAAAAGGGCCAAGAGCATCCTGCATTTGCAAAGGAGGAAACCACTTTGAGCACACAATTTAAAATATTAACTTTGATTTTAACTTATCGTATTCAAGATTGTTTTCATTTTTATTTTCTCATATAAAGAGAAAGTATTGTGATGGCGCGAAAATTCGATTTTGAGATTTTAATGGATTTACACTGAACCACTTTACCGATTTTTACTGAACCGATTTTGACGAAATTTGGCATACATGTTCAGAAAAATCATTCCCCGAGGCGAAATCGAGAAATGAATTTTAGCTCTAAATTTAGGGGGCGCTACCAACCAAAAACTCTGAAAAACCCTGAAAAAAATTATTTCTTAAAAACGGTTCCGACGATTTTGATTAAAAAATTCTGAAATATAGTCCATTTAAATATGAATCTAACGATATAAGCCGTTTTCCCGGGAAAAATCTAGTTCCTGAGAAAATGGATTAAGACGCGGACAGAGAGAGCCCGGGTTCAATTCCCCGCCCGGAAGAAGTTATTTTTATAGTAAATTTTGATGAAATGTTCAGTAATAATCAAATCTACATACGAAAACTAATAAATGGGTAAGTAAATATGAACTATAGTATACGAGAAAGTTTGTCTGAGTTGTCTCTGACCGATTTTTTTTATGTAATAAATTTCCATTTTAAAAAATTGTTGTGGATATTTCTCGATCCATCCAAGCAATTTGGTAGGTACCGCACCTGCTAAAAGTTTTTTAGGTGACTTTTTTTTTCTTTCACACTTGAATTTCTCCGTGAAATCGATATGGAATCTCAATGTTGATTAAACCAATCGAAAGTTTATTAAATGAGGAAGTTTTTGTGAGATTTAACAGTCTACAAGAGTTTTTCTATGAAAATAGTGAGCGTTCTAAGAATTTCAGATTTGTTTTTTTAATTTTTGAACGTTTGAACTGTTACTTCGGTGTTAAGTTAATAATTTCAAAAAATAAAAGTGCTCTAGTTTTATAGGAAATTTAACACTGATTTCGAAAATATGGTCAAAAGGTAAAAACCAAAACTGGCTTTGAGTGGAGAATATGCGGCTTTATTAGCAAAAAAAGTGTTTCTTAAAAAAAAAGCATATCTTGGCAACGGATTGAGACAGCAAAGTGCTAGTAAATTTTGATGAAATGTTCAGTAATAATCAAATCTACATACGAAAACTAATAAATGGGTAAGTAAATATGAACTATAGTATACGAGAAAGTTTGTCTGAGTTGTCTCTGACCGATTTTTTTTTATGTAATAAATTTCGATTTGAAAAAATTGTTGTGGATATTTCTCGATCCATCCAAGCAATTTGGTAGGTACCGCACCTGCTAAAAGTTTTTTAGGTGACTTTTTTTTTCTTTTACACTTGAATTTCTCCGTGAAATCGATATGGAATCTCAATGTTGATTAAACCAATCGAAAGTTTATTAAATGAGGAAGTTTTTGTGAGATTTAACAGTCTACAAGAGTTTTTCTATGAAAATAGTGAGCGTTCTAAGAATTTCAGATTTGTTTTTTTAATTTTTGAACGTTTGAACTGTTACTTCGGTGTTAAGTTAATAATTTCAAAAAATAAAAGTGCTCTAGTTTTATAGGAAATTTAACACTGATTTCGAAAATATGGTCAAAAGGTAAAAACCAAAACTGGCTTCGAGTGGAGAAAATGCGGCTTTATTAGCAAAAAAAAGTGTTTCTTAAAAAAAAGCATATCTTGGCAACGGATTGAGACAGCAAAGTGCGCTAGGTGGCGTTTTGCTCCGTTTAGCACCCATAAAAATTACGGTTTAGGTCGGTAACACCCTGCATATATAGAATCAAGCATTTTATTTAAAGCTTAGTCCACGCCGGGAATATTGTTAGGCGTCTTTGTTGCAGGACTGCCCCTTTTCAATGTCCTACGACGGTTCAAGGTCAGCCCCGCAAACAATGAGTAAAGTCTACGAGAGTAAATTCGACTCGAAATGAGTTTGCATTTATCTAATTAAAAATCTGAACAAGCAAAAATGAAAAAGATGGTATATACGGAAGCTGAATGCATTTAAACTGGAATATGGCATTATAATTGTCATTTTATTTTAGGATGACACCCAGTGATTTTGAAGACCCTCTACAAATAGATGGTTAAAGGTAAGGTCAGTTTACAAAATAAACATTTTAGAAGTTTGATATCCTCTACCGTGAGATTTTCAAGGTACTGGACGGTTCAAAATTATCTTCCTAGTCAAGATTCCTTTACAAGTTCCAAGTATACTTTAAAGATTTCTACACAAACTATACTTTCATTTATTATCCCAGAGAAATCATGAGTGTTATTTCCACTCATTTGCCACACGTCTTGTAGAAGATACTTGCGACTCACAAGGCACAGCTGTGCAAAACTGTCCCTAAAACATATCCAGACTTGCAATGTTTGTTGTTGGAACAAACCTATTATGTTACAGATAATCCCGTTTCGATGAGACTCAAACTCTTGTATTCTGTAGACCCGCAATACATTTTTAGGGCTCACAGATAAATGTCGACAAAAACCGTAATAGCTAAAATTTAAAGCAGACCAACTTCGAACTTTAGATGGAAACTACCAGAGAAACTTTTTATAAAGTGGCTAGCTCTCAAACAACTAACTGAACTAATTTTAATTAAATTTTGTTCCAGTTAATTGACTGCGAAAACTTTGCTAACTAAACTAGTTTTATATTTGTACATTATATTTAGGACAAAAACTATTATATCTTTATGCGATCCATCAACCAAGTCAAATGCACATTAGATAGTTTTTAATTTATACAAATAATGTTTAAGCAAAAATTCAGTAGCATTAGTTTAAATAATAGGATGTGACTTAAATAAAGCACAATAAAACTATAGTATAATATTTACAAGTGATTCTCAAGGTAAAATTGATTAAAACAAATGTTACTTTTCAATTATGTATAGTGTCCTTGAACCACAACATTAAATGAAAATTACCTAACTCCACGTAAAAAAAAAAAAATCTTCTTTCAGTAAAACTGAGTTTTCTTATAGTAAAAGCGAGTAATTTAGACTTTCCTCAGTAACGTCAAAAGAAAAGGAAACTTCGGTGAAGATTGATGGATAATTAAAACGTGGAAACTTGAGGTTCGAAGCTTTCAAAGGAGAAGGGTAACAATTAATATTACCAAGTAGAATAGAACGAGGAGAAGCTGTTATGTAGATTCGGTGAATAGAACCGGCAACATCTGAAGAGGATGGGCCAATTTGTCAGTATGCCAAATAGGATTCTCTCTCTCTCTCTCAAGAAGAGAATGGCGGCAGTTGGTAATAAGTTCTCTTCAGATCAAGCTAAGCCAGCCTCGTTACAGAATGGAAACTACTCGAGACCAACCTAGACTCTTCACACAAAAGAGTTTCAATATCTATTGTATCCTAAATGAGAGAAGGGCCATGCACTCGGCCACGGCTTGCCTTCCCACAACACTTAATATTATTTATACCAGAACCAAAATGTAGCCAGTATGAACAAAACAATACTATAAATATTACCCCGAATAAGTATTATGTTGGTGCTTTAGAAAATAACATTTATGACTGACCTACAATATTCTGATACCTTTATGTGTTTTACAATACATTAAACAATTTCATAGCCGAACAACTTAACACTTTGTATTTACCACAAGCTTATTAAAACCATGGTAGTTTCTAGGTACTATAAGTTTGAATAGAAAATATTTTTAAGTATATGTAAATGTTCCAAATGATATTTTGATGGAGCAAATACCAAAAAGTTGAAACTTACCTAAAGTTTAAAATGAAACATGTCTTTTTATAGAAGAAGAATTTGTGACTTATTAACCCAAGATGAAATAAGATGAATACAACACAAATACTCAATCAATATGCCATGCCTGCCGAATTGCAAGAGGAAAATCATTTTATTTTATATTTTAATCCAGTTCAGAAATTCATTGCTTTTACAGTAAAAGGTTTAAAAGTTTTGTATTTGAATTTGGTTTTTATTTGAAATAAAAGTCAATTTATTAATTTATTTCCTTCCACAATAACGAATTAAATATTGGTATTTTATGATTTCTTTGACAAAATGCTGATAAAGGTTGCTCCTTACGTTTTAATGATTATAGGAATCTCAAAACAAGTACAAAATCTCAGCAGTAGCAAATAAATACACCCCCCCCCCTTTTTTTGTCCTGTTCAACAGGTAAGGTTATTATCCGGCTACTTTAATCATCTACAATCTACTCGATGAGACCATTATTGTAAAAAGTCTCACCTCTCTGGGATTCGAACTCACAACTCGGGTTTAGAGCCTGGTTTCTAATTATTATTTACAAGCTATTTTTTTACAGCATTATAAAAAACTGACAATTTTTATTATTTAATTACATCAAATTAAGGTTTAAACAAGAAGCACTTTGTTCTTAAGCGTTTATTAATCTTTCATAACTGCCTAGAATTGTATCTAATCATTATTTAACGTATTACTAAAATAAGTAAACTAAATTTTATTGGTAAAAAAAAA
>KZ651451.1:310447-338186 GCA_001010745.2 Gerris buenoi | reverse complement strand
CCATGTCTCACCAATTATGGTGGACAATGTGATTTTCATGATCCTGAGTACAGAATTAGTTAGTAGACTGAAAATTAAGTTGATGTTATTTTCACACATGATAGGTTAGTTATTTAATTATTACTAAAAATCAACGTTGTCACCTGTCAAGGGACAAACTAACATCAACAATAAAAATGCTCTAGTTTTATAGGAAATTTAATGCTGATTTCGAAAATATGGTCAAAAGTTAAAACTAATTGACTTGAAGTGGAGAAATTACTGTTTTATTAGCAAAAAAAGTGTTGTTTTAAAAAAATTCTTTAAAAAATCATATCTCGGCAACGGATTGAGATAGAAAAGTGAGATTGGTGGAACTTTGCTCGATTTTGGATCTAGTTTCACCCAAAAAAATTTTTCGGTTTAGGTCGGTAACACCCTGTATAATGGATTTTTCATATTTTGAAGTCGCGAGCTCTACTGTTTACAGAACTACTAGTATTTATACTAGCTAAAATACATATAAGAAAAAAAAAGGACAAAGCAACAACTACTAACAAATAAACAGGCAGGAAGATCAAATAATGAATCAGAAATTCAATTAAATACACACATATATATATGTGACATACCTATATATAATTTGGTTGGAAAAAATTGAACTTCCTGCCCTTTCATGTCGCTTCCGTCTGTGTGCTCGCGCTAAACAGCAGTTTTAAGGAATAATACATCCGCTGAGTAATTAATTACGTAAGTAATTTTAAGTAGCATAGAGATTAAAATTTGAGAGCACGCTGACGCAAAGACCAATTTATGAGCAGTGTAAAGCAGTGTTTCTTTCTATTCAACAAAATATAAGTTTTTAAATATCATTGTTTTTGTTACACAAAAAAGCGTGTACGTCATACAAATAAAGAGAAAAAAATATATATATGATTTATATAAACCCAGAATACATTTTCTTCAAAACAAGCTTAAAAGAAAATAGGTATAGGTATTTTACATAATAGAGAAAGAATATTGAAAGAGGTATTTCAACATATTCTGTGTTTCACATCAATTTACTTATCTATCTAGATGTAGGTAGACGTAAATAATCTTTATCATGATTCCATCTCAATATCTTCACTATTCCTTTTGTATTACCTATATAGTTCCAATCCTAACCTATCAAATATAAAAACAAACTTAAAGGTAAGTATTTGCTATAGCTATTTTCTTAGGTACACACATGATACTTTCTACAGCATTTTATAATACGAATCAATTCTTATCTCTACTGGTTCTTTATCATATACCTATTATAAATTGCAAATGAGAAAAAAAACGCTATAAATAATAGTAATATATCATTGATATTCCTATTTTTAACTTCTATCTTTAAAATATACAATATACGTAGTATATCATGATTATCATGTATAGAATTACACATTATATAAAGAAGACAAAAATTTAATTCTGTGATTTTGAAAGGTGTGAACACGATTGTAAGGTCCTCCGAGTTCAAACAAATGTTTCTAAAATTGGCATCTATAGCTTATACAGAAGCGTAAAGCCTAAATAGATTTGAAATACATATTTAGAGTAATCTTACTCTGAGGCTAGGCGCTCACCGGAATTTTTTACCCGGAGACAGATTTGTCACTACCTTAAGGGCTTAAGACAATATATGAGAGTGCGCACACTGGCGGCAAAGACAGGTGCGTGATAAAAGAGTCCTCCAGCCTAGGATATGTCCCGACACATTTCTGTCCGCAGACTTTTATGCACAAATCTTAGCAATATTCACGAGATCCATTTCGATTCCATTTAGGTTAAAGCTATACGACTGTCTTACTTCCAGTGTGCAAGACTGCAGCAACTCAATTGTGACAAGGCAGACACAACAAAGACAGTTCGGAAACAGTCTTCAGACTGTTTTGTCTCTAGTATGCCAGGCCTATAAGAGAATTTAATATTCTACATTTAGGTGAACTGCCTCCTAAAAACTCAAAATTATAATGACTAAAGGTCTGAGTTGGATTTCTCGCTGGAGAGGAGTACTTATATAGAAAATTTCGATAAAATGTTTAATTATAACTTCATGTAACCATGAAGCCCCCGAAGCTTCTAACAAATGGAAAACTTGGGACGAATTAGTTATATGTACATAAAAGTTGAGTTCCATTTCTTTATTGATATTATCTTAAAACTACATATATTTCTAAGTAAAATGTATATGTATATATAGATCCCCAATATACCCCCTCCTTTTATAAATAGGTATAGACAATTTCCTGAGAGAGTTTTGCCTGTTTATCAAGGTAAGAGGGCACTTTCGAAAACTATCGAGCTGAAAATGAGGGTTCAGAAAAGCAAATAAACTAGAGATGCTGTGGGGGTGGAGGGTAGATTAGACACAAGCTAAGAGATATTGCAAATTGCAACCCACCGAAGTAAAATGAACTAAAAGCTCCCTTCACTTTATCTTCACTTCCATTGAAAATTAAACAACATCAGCCAACAACATAGCTCTTATCTTACAATATCCTGAAGCAATTTAGGGTGTTTACATCATATGGTGTATATGAAAATGGAATTAAAGTTAAGTAAAAATGAGATGGAAAAAAAATAATTCTAGTGGCAAAATGAATTTTCTTATAAAACTATATTATATATTTGCCGGAAAGCTCCTTTTATGATTTAATTAGTATTTAAATAGTCACCAATTTATCCAGCCATTTGTTACAAAATGGGTAACTAGTGAAGGGGCGTTGGCTAGTAAGTTTGTATTTTACTCTCCCGCACTCCAGTGTTTTAACTTACGAACATAAATAATATGCCTCTACTAGCAAGTTAACATCGTGCATGCTTAAGCAAGGTGGAACCACTGGTCATTAACTGTTCATTGTATACTTTTATATTTAATTTACTGATTAAAAAACTAACTCAGTATTTTTGTTTGGCAACTTGAACTAAAAGATTCTTTGCTGCACTCAAGAACCCAGTCCGCCCTCGCCAACGTAACTAACGTATTTCTCTCGAATGCACCAAAGTACCCACTTTGCGCACTGCTTGCAAAAATAAGTAAAACATTTTAGGTAAAACCAAATGGAGGCCTCTCCAGAGAGCAACAGACTCAGCTGTTTCAATGCCTTAGTGTCGGCTATCCTTTTCACTATTGTAAAAGAGAGATAACTAATAAATTAATCAATATCCTTTGACTTGGCATAACACGCATATTTGCAGTCCATAAGCTTCCCTTATCGTTATCACTGCTGCTCGCTTGAAGTGGAAAACCTCCAGTAATGGACCAATGTCACTGGATTTCTCCATACTCACACCTCATGTTCTTAGGAGCCGCGACATCTCACCCAATCACGTTATATGTAACACATTCTAAGTAAGAAAAACGCCAACGAATGCTTAAGCAAGAAACGGTCTAGTCTAGACCGTGATTATTTTTCTTTAAGAATAAATAGGATTAGTTAAAGAAAATAAAATTAGCTGCATCAATAGATATTTTGTGGAACTGACTTCATGTGACTTCCCTGAAAAGATTATTTCATTTTTGAAAATATAAATTAAACATCAATTTTTTAGTTACTGAATCTATATTTCAGTTAAAATACTGATTCAGTTGTAATACAATAAAAAGGCCTTATCTTCGACAAAGGCCATAGAAACTAAAGAAAATGAAAGTTAATTATTTCATGGAAATGATTAGATATTATTCTACGGAGTTATTATATCAAACTCTGGCAGAGGAGAAAGGTGTATAGCCCCGTACAATGAACTGATCAAAAATAAAGCAATTCTCTCCTTTCAGATTACGTCTTACCTAACAATCTAAGAGAGACGATACGGAATAATAAATTAATTTATTACAAAAACAATTGAACTTCTAGGAGAAAACTACTCTTTCCTATAATTCAGTTTATTATTCCTTTCATTTAATTTTTTGAATATGATTGATTAATTTCACTATCTAATGCACCAGAGATTATTGAAGTTCTACAAAAAATTCCGAGAAAAGCCAATGAGAGCTCAGGATTTTAAGATCCAGAGTTCCTATTGGCTCCCCACTCCAGCACTGTCAACGCACTATAACGCATTTGACACAGATTACACAAGTAAAACGAATCCTAATTAACTTACGAAAATTCGGATTATCATAAGGAGAATTAAATTTAAATTCTCTTAAATTTAAATTTAATAAATTAAATTTTTGTGACAAAGAATTTGTTAAAACTAGAGGGAACCTGATAAACGCAATTATCAAGGGGACTGAATTTATACTCTTCAAAAGCTTTCATTTGATACCCAACTCAAAATTTACAAAAATAAAGACATTTGCGCTTACCATATTTTTGCAAATTGCAGATGCACATATTAAATTTTTATCTTCTCTATATTTGTCAAAAAGTTACGCCAGTATTTCAAATTTCAACTTTTTAGCATTAACGTTTCGGGAGATATGGACCAAAGACCGTCGGACGGACAAACAGATCATCCTCGGCATAAGGGTTTCGAGAAGAATCTATACGAAACCCTAAAAACGAAGTATTAAATATTGAAGTTTTGATAATAATTAAACAATATCCTGCAAACCATAGGGTTCTACTAGATAACAAGATAACAATGGTCGAATTTAAGTATTTTAAATAAAAGACTGATATAATAAACATAGAGGTGTTTCTCATGCATTAGTTTACATCTAATTCTTGAAATTTGAGAGGGTAATTTTACACCTTAGTTGTTGCAAATATTACATATTTAGTTGTCAACTATACCAAAACTAACTCGTTATGTCCCTATTAATCAAAACTCATATTAACATTAAAAGTTTCATCTCTAATAATCGAATCGTAATAAATAATGATAACTGTATAAAGCACTTACTGTACATAAACCATCTACATATAACCAGAGATAGACTACAATTAGCCGGCTAATTGTGACGTCAACGTACCAGGAATAATCCCCGAGGGCGTCGGTTGCCCACAAATTGCAGATGTATCTACATAGATCCCTGATTCGATCCCTAGAGAGTGACCAGTCTCAGAGGAGTACAAAGTTAAACTCTGAAGATGGCAATGTTCTAATATCACAGCATTCAGGAATTATACCGCAATGTCCTAGGAAAATATAAACGATTCACGCAATGTTAATTGCCGCTAGATATCGAACCACGGATATCTACATAAAAAACAATTCCAGTATAATTCTAGTTTCCAAGATAATAGACCATGAAGATGCAGGCCATAAAAAATTATAATTAATGAGATCATCAACAGCCGTTCAAGATACCCAGCTTTCCACCAAAAAATAACTTTAAATAGACAATGTCGGCTTTTAACTAGTGACTATCATTAATGTGTGAGAGAAAAAAACATTTAAAATTATTTTTGATTTTTTTTAAAAAAAAATATGTATATACCTATGAGATAAAGACACGCGGGCGAAAGGACAGGGGTTGTCCTAAGACTAAGACTAATAATGTGGTAAAACTATAGATTGATTATTGTATTGTCGTCGGAAGTACATAATCTATTCAAGTTTCAGCTTTAATGTAGTCGGGAAGTGGGTTAAATTTAAGTTTTCAAGACTTTTTCCCGGTCAAAAGTGTGAAGTTAATTAAAATGGAGTAAAATAGCTGGAGAGAAGAAGTAAAGACAGAGGATTAAAACTCAGTAAAATTTAATTAAAAATTACCACCAAAAACAGGCCACCAAGGGCTATGCCTTAGGACGACTAATTTACGTTTGGTGGAGAGGTAGCTTTCTTCATTTCTTAAAAAAAAATAATATAAAAAAAAAAACTCCTTAAAGTTTGTCTAGGGTTGTTTCGGATCGATTTTTTTTAAATAAAGATTTATGCAGAAAGTTATTTTATGTTAATTTTTTGAGATCTTAAGTAAATAGCTCGGTAGTTAATGGATATGAAGCTAAAAAGATAATGCATTTATTTCAGACTTAAGATAGTTACAGTTCAGAACTTTCATTTTCTCATCCATCGCTAGGATTGAAATGGTGGTCGTTATTTCTCTCATAGTTCAGAGCTATAACAGTTAATAATGATAAAGTATCTCTAACCGGTACACACTAAGACAAAACAGGTCTATACGTTACGTCTAATAACAGATGAATAATGACCTCAATGCAATAAGTGTAACCAATTTAAATTTACCCACCAAAAATGAAGTAATAATCTAGAATAAATTTTCCCACCATACATAAAACAATCCCGTCAGAAGCTTAATTTTAAAATAAAGAGAACTCTCCACTGCATACATTTTCAGAAAAAAAAAACTCATTTCATTTAGTAGAGAATAATAATAGGAAAGATGTAGATAAATTCGGTCCGAGACAACTCAAAGAAACTTTATCAAATACGAGTTCATAATTACTAAGCCCATAGTGTTTTCCATTGATAATATTTCGAGTTTTCGTAGGTATATTTATTTTTTATTGAACATTTTATCAAAATTTATCATAAAAATAACTTCTCCTCGACGGGGAATCGATCCGGCCTTCTCTCCGTACGCGTTTAAAGCTATTTTCACATGAAAATTGAATTTTCTCAGGATATTTTTCCTAGGAAAAAGGGTTTTATCGTTAGATTCGTATTTTATTGGACTACAGTTTAGAAATTTTTTAATCAAAATCGTCACAACCAAACCGTTTTCGAAAAATGATAGTTTTTCACGTCTGTTTTGAATTTTGAAAGACTGCGCTCCTAAATTTGGAGATTTAAATTTATTTCTTGATTTCGCTTCAGAGTAGGTATAATTTTTCTGAACATGTAGGTAATTTCGTCAAAATCGGCCCAGTAATTTAGGCTCCACGCTGCACAGACGACAGACAGACATTTATAAACAACTTTTTTTGATTCAGGAGACCTCAAAACGTGTAAATCCATCAAAATCTCAAAATCAAATTTTACCCCCATCACAAAACTAATGTGAGAAAGTAAAAAGTAGGTCAGCCGAATTGACGTGAAGACGAAAATAAAAATAATTTAATTAACTTTGTGAGTTTTTCTTAAGTAAGCGAGCTAAAGAAAAACAACATTATACTTTTTATTCAAAAGTTGGACCTCGGCTTTGACAATAATGAATAAGAATTACTTTAGAGACAAATCCTAAATAAAAATGTTTTTATTGCATCCTAATTGAAACAGATCTTGTCATTAGGTTCGATTCGGTTATTTAAGAAAAGGTGTTGATCACAGAATGTTGAAACAAACTGATTGATCCTTGGTGTTTTATTTACAGGAAAAGATAACCATATCAAAAATAATATACGGCCCAATAATCATGACGAATATAACTTAAAAATAACATTTTAACTAATCTAAATTAAACCTGATATTATTTTATATTTGTTTTATTTTTTGTATCGACAGTAATTAGTATTTAATTATTTAAATTACATACATACTTACAAATCAAAGTAGCATTAAAGTAAAAACTTTACCAGAAGTAAAATACTCACCTGAAACAAAATAAAATTTAATAATTAAATTAACAAATAAAATTAATAATTATTAAGTCAGAATATAGTGTAGATAATTTTTCTTAGTTGGCAGTTAGTGATCTAAACTCTAAACCATTAGAAGTAAAAAAAACCTTTAGGTCAGTAATTTTATTTGTTAAATCTTTAATTTTAGGGTTTGACAGCACTAGAAAGTGAAAAAGGGAAAAGCAATGTGTTTAATTAACTCTCAGGAGTAAATAATAAATAGATATAAGGCAATGCTGTCGTAAGAAAATAAACAATAGTGATGTGAAGTTAGTATTCACCACAAAGTAGTTTTGTTCATTGTTAAAGCATCAAGTTCCAGAAGAGGAAGATCTAACAACAATTGTTTACTTTCAACTAGACTAATCTAACATTCTGTCAACTCTTAAATGAATTTTGTACAAGCAGAGGAATGAAAAAGGTTTTAGCCATTGCCTTAGCCTCTTCTTAAGTTAATAAAGAAGTAACAGCAATCTGTTCTGTGAAACAACTTTGCTGAAGCTATTTTTCTTTTTCTTTAAAGTTTTTAAGCTTACAACTAGTAACATAAACTTGAAAAAGAACGAGAAAAATACCTTAGAGTGAAACCTATGAGTATAAACAAGGGAATATAATTAAAATTTTATTGATGAAAAAACACAATTTAATTTCAGACTTTAATTTAATTTAATTTAATTCAGACTTTCCTCAAAATACTGACTTTTACTGACTTTACTGACTAGTTTGCAGCCCTGTATATGCTAAGTCAAAAANATCCATAAACTAATGGAATTAAATTTTAAATTTAAATATCAATTATGAAGATACTCTTAAGCTGATTAAAGAGGAGGAAATACCCTAATTGTTAAAGATAAGAATTGTTCAAGACCCTAAGAATTGTTTAAAGAAAGGAGAAGACACTGATACACTCCAAAAAAGAAAAGTATTTCGCCTCGTCCAGACTGCTAAACCGAACAGAGGAAACGAGCCGAGCATTGCTCTCTACGCATGCTCAGTCTAAAGCACGCCTGCGCATCACACATTGGGCATGCGTAGAGAGCAATGCTCAGTTCGTTTACTCTGTTCGGTACGGCAGTCTGTCCAGGACGCGATTTTTTTACAAAGAAAAATGGTAATTGATCTGTCATAAACAAACCAGGATGATATTCTAGAGTACTGTTCCAGTATCACTTTCCTGTCACTCCCTGTCAAGTCTAGATTCTTTGATTTTTAAAATATGTATCTATATTTGTATACATCTACCAGGCTAGCGCGTCAGTCACGTTCAATGAACAAAAACTATTTCAAGGCCGCCTACACTTATGATATTAAAAGAACGAGAAAAATACCTTAGAGTGAAACCTATGAGTATAAACAAGGGAATATAATTAAAATTTTATTGATGAAAAAACACAATTTAATTTCAGACTTTAATTTAATTTAATTTAATTCAGACTTTCCTCAAAATACTGACTTTTACTGACTTTACTGACTAGTTTGCAGCCCTGTATATGCTAAGTCAAAAAAAACTCCTAACGACGTCGATATTAGCTTTTAATTAGTCTTACAATACATTATTAAGTGCAAGTGTGGGTTGGAACGGATAAACTGAATTCCACAGATTGGCGCTTGACCAATACCCTGCTCCTTCGGTACCTTTAATCTGCATCAAACGATTGAATAACGAAAAAGGGGCTAAAGTGATCCAAAGCATGTTTCCAATGCCGAGCTTCCTAACACAGCAGTGAATTAATCTTTCTACTAATTACTTCAAGGCCAGACTGTTGGTTTTATTTACAGATGTGTTGCAATAAGTTTTATCTTCAATATGTTTTTACCCTAAGTCAACCAAAAGTCAAAAATATTAACCGTTTAAAGTAAATTGTCCTCGAAATCAATTTATTGTAATGCTAAGGTAACCACAATTATTCATAAATGTTTGTTTTGATTTATTGGTCTTTGAATAGATATAATAAATTTTATTAATTTTTTTTTTAAATTGAATTAATTTAATTGGTTTTACTTTTTTTCTAAATATATTATCAAGCATCTTACCCGTTACCTCGGGCTTAAGGACTTGTATTTTATAAAGCAAGAGACGATACATGGGATCTAATGCTAAGGCTATGGAGCAATTTAATTCCAAAAAGTTTTATCACATTCAATAAAGCCCAATGCGTTTCGAAAGCCCCCCCCNATAATTATTAAGTCAGAATATAGTGTAGATAATTTTTCTTAGTTGGCAGTTAGTGATCTAAACTCTAAACCATTAGAAGTAAAAAAAACCTTTAGGTCAGTAATTTTATTTGTTAAATCTTTAATTTTAGGGTTTGACAGCACTAGAAAGTGAAAAAGGGAAAAGCAATGTGTTTAATTAACTCTCAGGAGTAAATAATAAATAGATATAAGGCAATGCTGTCGTAAGAAAATAAACAATAGTGATGTGAAGTTAGTATTCACCACAAAGTAGTTTTGTTCATTGTTAAAGCATCAAGTTCCAGAAGAGGAAGATCTAACAACAATTGTTTACTTTCAACTAGACTAATCTAACATTCTGTCAACTCTTAAATGAATTTTGTACAAGCAGAGGAATGAAAAAGGTTTTAGCCATTGCCTTAGCCTCTTCTTAAGTTAATAAAGAAGTAACAGCAATCTGTTCTGTGAAACAACTTTGCTCAAGCTATTTTTCTTTTTCTTTAAAGTTTTTAAGCTTACGACTAGTAACATAAACTTGAAAAAGAACGAGAAAAAATACCTTAGAGTAAAACCTATGAGTATAAACAAGGGAATATAATTAAAATTTTATTGATGAAAAAACACAATTTAATTTCAGATTTATGTAGATTAATAACTATGAATAGAGAAAGAACTGAAATTTGTATATTATTAGTGAATTTATTTCATTTATTAGGTCCGTTTTTATTATTTTCGATAATAAAAGGACAACTATAGACTTTCTAATATAAAATTTCAATTAAATCATACTAATTTATTTATTAAATTACACATAATATTCCAGGAGAAAGCGTACATAAAGGTAATTGAATAACATCAAGCTGTAATAATATTGTCTAAATGTTAATGTTTTGGTCACCATTAGGAATATGTGGTCGGCTATGTTCATCTGCGAGGCATAACTTGGACATAAGTTATGCTTAAAGTTATCGGTTAAAAAAACCGATGAAGAGCTGCCATATATTCCATCCATTTTGGAGGACTAAGTGATTATCATGATCAAAAATCAAGTTGATGTTAGTTTGTCACAGGTTATTCAATATTTCTTTAAATCAAAATGGTCACTTAGTACGTGACAAACTATAATAAACTTTATATTTAATATACATATTAACAAATTTTGTACACATAATCATTAAAATCACATCGTTAGCCAAAATAGATGGGACATGGCACATCTCCATTGGTTGGTATTTTACACATGGAACTTATAAAAACTTATGGCCCAAGGTATGTCCCGTAGACAAACTTGGAACATATTGTTACAAGACACCAACAAAATAACTTTTACTTAAAATTCTAGCTTGATGTATAAGTAACTTTTAAGCAACTAAACTGCACTAAAAGTGATTAAATCAAGTAAATAACGTAAGAAAACTAACATTCAAAGTATTCTAAAGTTATGTCTCAACCCTTAACTAAGTCTTGACTTAGAACTATACTAAGATACAACTTATAAAAGATAAATTGTAATAACAGAGAAAGCACTTCAATCATAGTTGATTAAATCTTCTATTTGCAACTTCCAAATTCTGGAGACTTTGAAACAGCAGTTATTTCTCAACCTCAGATCTATTTTCTAGAATAAAATGTTCTACCAATTTTTATAAATTTTCTATACAGCTTTATTGATATTAATTTAAAAAAAAAATTATTTACGTAAAGATGTCCATTACATATATCACTCCTTTACATAAATCATTACATATATGCTCCTTCGGTACCTTTGCTCTGCATCAAACGACTAATATCGAAAAAGGGGCTAAAGTGATCCAAAGCATGTTTCCAATGCCGAGCTTCCTAACACAGCAGTGAATTAATCTTTCTACTAATTACTTCAAGGCCAGACTGTTGGTTTTATTTACAGATGTGTTGCAATAAGTTTTATCTTCAATATGTTTTTACCCTAAGTCAACCAAAAGTCAAAAATATTAACCGTTTAAAGTAAATTGTCCTCGAAATCAATTTATTGTAATGCTAAGGTAACCACAATTATTCATAAATGTTTGTTTTGATTTATTGGTCTTTGAATAGATATAATAAATTTTATTAATTTTTTTTTTAAATTGAATTAATTTAATTGGTTTTACTTTTTTTCTAAANAAAGGAAAAAAAAGATAAATTCTTTCTATCTTTGTATTTTGTTTGTTATTGAGTTTCATTTGTGGTTTTTCTTCCTTTTTCCTTTAGAGAGATGTCAGAAAATCTTACGACATTTCATCGAGGCTATATTTTCCACCTTGTGAACCCCTGAAAATAAATAAAGGTAGAAAATATACTCTCTTCGAACCAGAAACGAAAATATATATATAACAAACTTTTTTACAAAACTAATTCCTTTTTCTTGTAGAAATTGAGCTAAACAAATAGCAAAAATTGTCGGCAAATTTTTGTGGCACATAGCTAGCTTCCTCACATCCTATAAATTATTAAATCGGAGTACTTTTTAAGATATATTTGTTAAAAATAACAATTCTCTTTTCTTTTCAGTTTAAATTTCTTTGCAATAGCTCGTTTAAACTGAAGGTAAATATAAATTACTAACAACTCTACATCAAGTTATGTTCACTCCAGCTCTGAATTAATCGATTGTTTTAATCTCATTCTTCAGCACGCCATGTGAATTAATATTTGAGTACTAACAATTCGAAATTAAACCATTTTCCAACGATAAGTAAAAAATATAAATACAAAAATAATGCCACTGACACTATATTAATCGCAGTATAAACAAAAATTGAAATTAAAACAAATTTAAAATTTAAATCTAAATTACTTGCATTCCAATGATCCATAAACTAATGGAATTAAATTTTAAATTTAAATATCAATTATGAAGATACTCTTAAGCTGATTAAAGAGGAGGAAATACCCTAATTGTTAAAGATAAGAATTGTTCAAGACCCTAAGAATTGTTTAAAGAAAGGAGAAGACACTGATACACTCCAAAAAAGAAAAGTATTTCGCCTCGTCCAGACTGCTAAACCGAACAGAGGAAACGAGCCGAGCATTGCTCTCTACGCATGCTCAGTCTAAAGCACGCCTGCGCATCACACATTGGGCATGCGTAGAGAGCAATGCTCAGTTCGTTTACTCTGTTCGGTACGGCAGTCTGTCCAGGACGAGATTTTTTTACAAAGAAAAATGGTAATTGATCTGTCATAAACAAACCAGGATGATATTCTAGAGTACTGTTCCAGTATCACTTTCCTGTCACTCCCTGTCAAGTCTAGATTCTTTGATTTTTAAAATATGTATCTATATTTGTATACATCTACCAGGCTAGCGCGTCAGTCACGTTCAATGAACAAAAACTATTTCAAGGCCGCCTACACTTATGATATTAATGAAACTGACATTTATTGTAACAGCTTTGATGTATAATATATATTAGGTATTAATTTTACACGGGGCTTGAATTACTAGATTTAAAAATAGTCTGCCAATTCAATTAATAGGAGTAGTAGAAACAAATACCCATCCTATATTTTGAATGGATGATCATATGAGTAATAAAATAATATATAGCTTCTTTTGTGTGGGTCGTAGAGGGTTGGTAATTATAAACAACTAAATTGTTTTAAAATTGGCTATATTTCGCCCCTCTCCGGGGCATATTCATGCCTAAAAAATTCATTAAAAAACATTGTTAACATTTAAAATTTCGTTTACAATTATATAATTTCACCAAGAATAAAAAGTTTAGTTCTTTGGACCTTTTTCGATTCCCAGGGGGGGGGGGCATTTATTTTTATCCAATATTAAATGAGTACAGATGGTTGAACTTAAAAATGGAACCATGGGTGGAGTACTTTTGAAAAACCATTTTAATTTCATAATAATCAGATGAGTACTATTAAATAAGAGAAAACAATAAGTTCAGAAGGTTGAGATTTGTATGGGGCCAACAGAGGACTAATTATGACATACTCTTCAAATTTAATAAAAAACGGACATGTAGTTTTTTTAAGATATTGAGATTCGCAAAAAAAATGTTCTCTAATGACTGAGGCGTATTTCCATCAAGGTATTTTTGACTTCGGAGACTTTAAAAATATGTTCTTCAGATTGATCGCCACACTTCTATTACCTAATACTTAAATGCTATTATCTACTACAATTAAATACAAAGACTTGAAACTAGGAAATGTTAAAAAGTATAATCATACTTCCTCAAACCTGGGATTATAAAACATATATAAATGCCTAAATATAGAAGCCGGTAAAACTATTACAAAGATTTGTATAATACCTAAATATAGAAGCCGGTAAAACTATTATAAAGATTTGTATAATACCTAAATATAGAAGCCGGTAAAACTATTACAAAGATTTGTATAATACCTAAATATAGAAGCCTGTAAAACTATTACAAAGATTTGGTTTGAGGTTGTCAAATGTACTATAGAATTGCTTTAATCATGTTCTCAATAAAACAAATGCTTAAATATTGAAACTCCCTGTTGAGGAGATTGCTTAAAATAGAAGATATCTTAAGAGTGCTTTTGAGACTGATCGGAATTCAGTCTGATTCGAATCCTAGACGGAATTACGCATTCCACGAGCCCTCGCAATTTATTTAGGAAACTAAAAACAAAGACAACCAAAAAAATCTTTGATTAAAATTAGAACAAAGAACCCTTTGGATATCTTATTTTGCCTTTTACTTTAAGTAAAAGTCAGTATTATATTCTTTAGTTTTTAAGAAACCGAAAGACAAAGCAGAGTTACTTAACTTCAATACTTTATTCCTAATTTTCCAAAAAGATAATCGGGAAAGGTTATACAAGTGAAATTAGGGTTAAACAGAGAACTACTAAAATGACAGGCTAGCACGCAAACCAAACGTATCTCCCTTAAAAAGTAGTAAGGCTAAAACAACTTTATCTATATATTGGAGAAAATTACTCAACAGACTTTACCCCTGAGATTACATTCGATTCTTTTTCAAAAGTGATTAGGCCTTTGAGTATTTCTAGAAAATAATAAAACGAACTTCATGACTCAATGTTAGTGGTTCGCATAACTTCATATTTCTGAATCTTTTATTACGATTGTAGCAAAAAAGAAGAAGAATCACGTATGGGCAAAAAAATGGCACGTACATCAAGTTTTCTCGATTTGAGTATTGCCACCGATGGAGATTATTCATAAGATATATTATACATTTTTCCTTCGAATTTTTAACTACGCGATTATAGCTATTTTCTTAGGAACTAAATTTTTCCTGGGCCTGGGAAAACTACTTATAATGTTAGTTTCCTTTTTAAATATACATTATAAAGACGGAGATGCTAGACTTTACATTGAAACAAGGATTCTATAAGCAATATCGGCTTTCACAGATCGGATCTTAAAAACAAATGATAAATCTGTATTTCAGTACGCATGTGGGACATGACTTGTTTGAGTTAAAGGGCTAGTAAAGTTGCAGGTTATCATAAAAAGGTTCTTCCGCAGAATACATAAAATATGGTGACCAGATCGATAAATAATACAAATATATGAATTTCCATCAAAAAATGTGTTAACATCAACCCCTAGTTTTTGAGGGATGACTTTAAGGGTTATCAGTAATCACACAAAACATAACTGCAAAAAAAAAAATCAAATTTTATGATAAGTACTTTTGGAGATCAGGTTCGTTACAGACCTATTTTCAACAATATAAAATGAACAAATAACAAATCAAGAAATATAAAATGGTTTTCCACACCCAACTTTGAACAAAAATATTTTATATTATTCCAAGATTGTTGTAAGAAAAAAATCTCAGTCTTACCTGAAGATTTATTATTTGAAATGATTTAAGGTGATACAAAGCTGTTAAGACAGTATAAGGTTTTCATATTTCACCTTGCCTGGGAGATTCCAATATGGGGATATAATCTGTTAAAGTATAGATCAAATAAAAGACAATATGGTATTATATAGGTTACACACTAGAAATATATGACGGTGGTAACAGTGAACGTTTATCATTGCCAGGATAGGATGATAGAGTATGGGAGAGTGATAAGGTGTGGTCAACCTGGTTTGGAGGGCCACCTAAATCCTGTCTCATAAGTCATTTCTGACACAGGTAAATCCCTGCTCCTGTATTGAAATTGCGTGCAGGTAACTCGTTTGTTACCTTAATTCGTTTTCCCAGTTTTGGTTATATGTATCATATATTCTCGTAATATGAATGAATATATAAAATGTCTATTTGCAATTCTATCCTACCAGCATAATTGATGATAAAAATTGTTTATTGATTTTCAATACGTTAAACTCCCAAACACATTCAAAACCTCTGCAACATTTGAATTCAAAACGTAAACTAAGGCAGTAAACGTTAGTATCAATAATAATCAAATGAATATAAATTTTTATTTGTTCGTGAAAATTGCAAAACAATTTTTCAGTTTTCCCAAAAAGTTTAAAGATTAAGGTTTTTCTAAGTTGGAAACAAGAAAAACACATTACCTGGTACGTTAAGAACAACGAGTAGCCTACATTTTAACAACCCAGAAGAGGGGAGCTAATGGAGATGGGTTAAGAATGGATGAAAATCCCATAACCGTAAGCTAAGAAAACAGGAAAAACCTTAGAATCCAAGTCTTAGAGGTAGGATGGTCCATTTGCCCTTTAAGCTCGCGTCATTTCACTTGCTTTTATAACCCTTACTCTCCTTCCAAAACCAAGGCTGAGCGCATCCAGTCGGGCAACTTTACAAACGACAAGGTAGTAGAAGATTCAAAGAAAAATCACAAAGGGATAAGTTAAGGCCCACAGTCGATAGGATGGTAAAAGGCGTCAAAGCATTGTTATATTCGTTATTTTTATATTATTCTAAAGATAGTGACGTCCTTTGATATAAAGGTTCAAAGTAAATATTCTTCGATAAAATATTAAATTTCTTTCATTCTCTTTCAAATCATAAATGTCTTTGTTTCAAAAATAAAAAGGCAGACTTAATGTTAGCACAAGAAGAATGTTAGTACAAGGTATAGCGGAGCAATTCTTTTACTTTAATATATATTATTCAAACAATTCCAATAATATAATAAAAACTATATATAGTTCGACATATTGAATGATAACATAACTACATATATTGAATGATACATAAAAAGAAATCAATTCTACACAGATTATTATTACTGTAGCGTCTAAAAAAAAAAAATATGTTATCCATCATTCACCAGCTCTAACTATGTATTTTAAAATGAATTATTAATTATTTAATAACTTAATTATTATTACATGTTAAATAAAATGAAAACTATGAAGTTACACTTACATAATTATCTTATTTTTTTATAATTATTAATTTATGTCATGTTAAAACACCATACATTCACCGTATGGAAACTAAAGAATTGTCTAAATATTCTTCGAATTAAGTAGCAATCTTTTTCAATAATTGCTTATGTTTATATATATATTTTTTTTTTTGGATTTTCTATTTGATATTGATAGTGGTAAAATTTTTAAAATAATATTTTTATTGCACACTAGAGCTCAAACTTCTACTTTTACCTTGCCAAATGGTATAGTTTTAACGCAATTGCATTCTCATCATGAACTTGTAATATATTTTTATAAACGCTGCTCAGCTCAATACAAAGAATACCTGATGGTGATGATCAGGGCTCGGATCGATATGCTCGATAAAATTTCCAGATATGCTCGAAAACCACGTGTTTTATGCTCGATACATATGCCCGAAAAAAACCATAATATGCTGTTAATATGCATATGTTCGAAAAACGCTGTTTAATACTACAGAGAGGACAGTGAAACAAAATAATCTACAACTTGTCTTCATATACAAGTATTATTTTCAAATAGTATGTATAATGCACTGCTTTATCCACAAGTTTTAAGTATATGTATGAGAAGTTTTATGTAAATGTTACAATTCATTAGTTGTTTTGACGGAGATTTTGTGATACTTAGAAAAAGTAAATGTTACAGTTTAAAAGTTTATTTACAAAATTCAAGTCGAGTCAATAAAGTAGATTGGTATTGGTCTGTACATCAAGATTTGTTCTATATTTTCACTTTTAAGTGATTTTCTTAAATCGGCCAATAAAATCTTTAGACGTCAATTACAAATACTTAACTTATGCTGGATCTTGTGCTGAGTAGTTTGGAAAATCTTCTGACATTGCTGACCTCAGAAATGACGCTCATGCAGGCTTTTATGAAAGTCAAGCATGACATCACGTCCTTCATTCAAAGGCAGACTGAGCTTTCGTGGTGGTCAGGGTCCGAATGGGGGGGGGGGATTTGAATAAAAAACAAAAGTATTTAGACGAAAAACCACAAGATTATGCATTTATATGCTTTTCTGAAAACAATCGTTTTATGCATTTGGGGAATAATTTGAATAAAAACAAAGTATTTAGACGAAAAACCACAAGAATATGCATTTATATGCTTTTCTGAAAACAGCTGTTTTATGCATTTATATACTCGATAAATTTAAATTCTGTTGGTCCCAGAGAGGTGAAAATACCACCAAAAGGCTTCTTTTAATGAGTACTATTCAGGAAAAAATATGCAAATATGCTCAAATCCGAGCCCTAGTGATGATTGTCACTTTCCCATAGATACAGGAATCTATGGCAAAGGTATCCATCTCTTTAAATGGTGTTAATCCAACGAAACTAGAAATATGATGTTATCATAATTAAAAGTAATCTATCTAAGAATAACATGTGTGATTTTTTTCAAGTTGAGCACAATTAAAGCAAAGCAGAACTCAGTTACAATAAATAAAATAATAAATCGGAGTTGCTACAAAGTTTAATTAGCAGATCAGCATTAATACATATTACAGAAAGAATTAATGGTTTAATGTTCTTCTTAGTGCAACAAGTGTGTTTTTTACCCTTACATTATGCAGAGCTGCCACTACGGATGTGCTTTTTCTTTAGGGTAGAATTTTTTGCCAAGTCGGAAAAAACATCATCAAAGGATATATCCTATAAATATCCCATCTCTGGGGAAAAAAAAACTTTTTTCACCATACCCTTTTTAAATACAAAAAAGAGCCTTAAAAAAAACTTTTACTAAAGCAGGGAGCTTTTGTTAATCCACTCGTTGCGAAGTTCTACCTAGTAAATCGTAAAAATAGGGTTTATAGCTAAAAGAAAAATATAAAAAAAAAAATAAAAAATCAAGATAAAGTTTATATTATTAAAACCTGAATTTAATATGTAATAAATTACTTTCAAATACTAGAATTTTAAACATTCCGCAATACTAAGGCAAAGAATAGTATATAACAATGAACTTGATGTTTTATGTAACCTATATTAATATGTACCAAGCCAAGCTCCGTAAAATATTACCACTAATTCTGAATATCGTTCTTAAAAATGTGACAGAGAAACGTAATAATTCCTTTATCAAACAAATAAAATTAATTCATACGGTACAAATGTCAAGTTAGATTAAAATTTAGGTTGAACGATTCTGAATTTATAATTTTATTAAAATGAGGTATCAAGTTAAAGTTTGCCAATGTTCGATAAAAGAAATTCGTTTAATTGAAACTAATTGAAAAATGAAGAGATTAAAGATTGTTTTTAAACGGATAAATATAAAAGTGAAAACTCAATATCCTTGTCATGTCACAGATACATTGATTCTCCCTAAGCCAAGTGTCCCAAGAATCTTGTAAAAAAATAAAATAAAATAAATAAATAAAGCTCATCCATCTTACGGATTTATTTTGTCCCTTGCTTGTTCAGTTTAAATTAAAACTTGTAATAAAAAATTATATTAAGAATACATGTATTGGTTAAGAATTTATGTATATGGTTATTCCATGTAATACATGCTTATTTTACTTTTTTCGTGACCTCATAAAATTGTGTAAGGGGTGGGAAGTTTTATTCTTGACAGTAGGAGGCTTGGTAAAAAGACTTTGGGAACCCCTGCCCTAAGCGATATAACAAGTTATTAGAATCAAGCACACCCCATGTCATAAAATTTGATTAAATAAACCACTTTTTTACTTTCTCATATAAAGAGAAAGTATTGTGATGGCGCGAAAATTCGATTTTGAGATTTTGATGGATTTACACGTTTTGAGGTCCCCTGAGTCTAATAAAGTGGTTTTTAAAAAATGTCTGTCTGTCGTCTGTGCAGACGGGAAAAATCTAGTTCCTGAGAAAATAGCTTAAAACGCGGATGGAGAGAGCCCGGGTTCGATTCCCCGCCCGGGAGAAGTTATTTTTATGATAATTTTTGATGAAATTTCCAATAGTAATTAAATGTACATATATGAGAAAGTTTGTCTGAGTAGTCTCGGACCGATTTTTGTAGGTATATCGTCTTGTTAAATGATCGTTGCCAATGTTCTTTGTTAAAATTTCGTTGCCCAAAACTGGGAAAACGAACAAAATATTTCTAGCTCGAATTCCACTTTTGCATAAATAGGTCTATTGATTTACCAAATCATACACTTACACCAAAATATACACTTTATACCATATACATTACATTAATTTATCCACTGGTAAATCGGATTTTTAATAAAAGACAGGATATGTACTTTAGCTTCTTTTTGGATTTAATAATGTTTTTTATTAAATTAATTTGCTTAGTATTCTTATTTTATTAATATTCTTTATTTATTTATTGTAAAATAAGTTGTTTATCTTTATCAGACTAATTAAAGCACAAACATATAAATGATAAAGATTAAATAAAAGGTTTTACAGCTGTTTATGACATAGTAAATTGAACCTTATATACCGTAAGAAAGTGAGATACGGTATTAGGGGGTAAGCAGTAAAGGATTTATTAAGGAAGTCTGTTACCCTAAATCCAACGGGTCCAATGACATTCGTCCTTATAACTTCCGTAGGCCTACAAACACCACAGCCTATATAAACTCAAATAACTAAGGTCCCAAGGCAACCTCTTTCAAATTGAAAACAGTTGTTTACTTTTCCTTTACTGCTTTTAACATTGCAGGGAATTGAGGTACGTTTAATTTACCCTCATTGTTATGAGTCTTGAAAGTTAAAGTTCCGTAATAGTATTTTAAGTTATTATTAAATTTAAGAAAACACTATTTTCTTCAAGTGTCAATTCAAGACTGTCTTTTTATATTTAAATTAACATAAATAAAAATAAATAAAGAAAATACGCGATCTCTATGGAGATCACGACACTCCCAGGGAAGCAGCTTTCTCTCAAGGGGGGTGAAATTCCACGATTTTAAATGCTGCCACCTGCTTACACCATAGCTCTATCTTCTTTCGAGCTTCTTCTGCAGCCTGCCGTCTTGGTCGCTGCACCATTTGGTGCATCGTTGCGTCATTTGAGGTCGCTTGAAGTTCTGAAGGATACAGATGCCCTATTAACCTATTTAATAGGGAGCCGTCAGTTGACTTGACGTTTGCTGTCCTCACAGCACCATCGCGGCCTTGAAAAAATTCCGTGATTTTTCTATTTTCTTCATCTTCTAGAACAACTTCTGCTTCTTGTAGGTGAGAAATTAAAAAAAGAGATGGGGTCAGCGCCCGTTCGGAGTCGCTGTCAGAAATGCATGTAAGAGGACGAGAGTTCACCATGTTCTCTACCTCAGAAAGGATAGTCTTCAACTCAGTGATAGAGAGCCTAACACAACCTACGGTCCGTCTCAGACAATTCTTAACATTGGAAAAAAGTCGCTCATAAAACCCTCCTGTCCAGGGGGCTAGTTCTAGAATTAATTTCCACCTAATTTGGTTATTAGTTTGAGCAATGACCGAACTTGTAGCTTTAAATTGGGCCGTGTTATCGTATATAAATATAGTAGGGGTCTTACCCAAAATTATGTCAATAGGCAAGTCAGGATTTTTATCAGGAATAACGTAGTTAGTAAATTTTGGTTCTAAGTCCTTAGGGTAAAGTGTATTTGTTTTAGAATTACACGCCAAAACTGGAACAACATTTGCACGAATATTTAAAGTTTTAAAAGTTTTATTATCACCAAAACAAAATTCTAATTCCGTAAGAAAACTCTCAATAATAGACTTTCCAAAAGTAAGAACAGATAGATTTTGAGTTTCTACACGAGATGCACCTATGCGACGAGCAAGATTTTGATTTACGTAAAATCTTTGAGTTCCTCCATCAAGAAACATACGCGATAAATAAATTTCCTTAGGACCTTTGACAACGACTGTTGCCGTTTGCATGATAACAGTTTCACCTAATGAAACAAACGTCATTTCAGGGTTAGGAATATTGTTGCTCTCAGTAACAGCACAATGATTTTCACCAAATTTGGAGGGACATAGACTTCTATGATGGTTATGCTCCATTTGACAGTGAGCACAAGGTTTATAATTTTGACAATTTTTTATCGAATGTTTTTGTAAACAAATAAAGCAAAGGCCTTTTATTTTTTCTTTCCTTTCTTTTAAAGTTTTAAATTTCTGACACTCGTCACTCCAGTGTTCAGATTGACAAAATAAACATTTTTTATTTATACCCGACGAAATATTATTTTGATTTTTAGATTTAGTTGACGTTTCGGGGGCCGAAAGAGTTTCAGTTGTCAAATGAGTTTGTTTATTTACCGAATTGTCAAATGGTTTTTCAGTAAAAGACGAATTAAAAAGATTGCGTTCTATATTATCATCGTTATTTTTAAAGTGATCTGCCTTCTCCCTAGCTTTAACGACGTCTAACAAAGATTTTTTAAGTTCTTTAGTTTTTGAAATCTTAGGTAAAGATAACTTAGGAAACTTAGTACAATGTTTAGGTTTAGTCTGAGATAGACCCTCGGTAGTGATATTAAAAGTATCAAGAGTTAATGGATGAGGTAGGCGTAGAGTAATAAAAACTTCTAGTCTCGCTGAGACGTCATCCGCGTCCAGTAGTATAAGTTCAAGTTTCTCGACCTCATCCGGGTCGACCTCAGATAGTTCATAAAGTTTATCTTTGTACTTTTCAAAACTGGTAACAATTGTTTTTAATTGAGATAAAAGTGACATACCTTTCACTAAAGTTTTATTTTCTAGTTTCAAAAAGTCTTCAGCTTCCTTCGTTATTCGGAGAATATGAGTTTTGACAGGACCCATTGCCTTTCTAATAATTCTAATAATCGTAGACATTCTTCAAGTCTGCCACCACACTTTTTTCCGTGGATTTTACAAAAGATCTGCTACCACTTGTTATGAGTCTTGAAAGTTAAAGTTCCGTAATAGTATTTTAAGTTATTATTAAATTTAAGAAAACACTATTTTCTTCAAGTGTCAATTCAAGACTGTCTTTTTATATTTAAATTAACATAAAATAAAAACAATACGCGATCTCTATGGAGATCACGACACTCATCTCATATCATGACATTTAGAGTTCATTATAAGTCTCATTAATGTAAATGTTAACAGTGAAACAAATATTGATCAAAAACTTATGTGAAGGATGGTTAAATATGTGTATAGTAGTAATTAGATACTGATATTTCAAAAAAAGACAGGGATACACTTCTTATTGACTCAACACCTGAGTCAGATAGCGTATATATAGATGGTACTTATAGAACAAAGTGACAGCTATGTGCTATGTCCAAACACCGGTGTCATAGAGCACATAGAATCTACTCAACTATATGCTATGTCCAAACACCGGTATCATAAGCATATAGATGATACTTAGTGCTAAGTGTAAACTATATGGCATGTCCAAACACGGTGTCTGTCAGAGGCATATAGATGATACTTATAGTGCTAAGTGTCAACTATATGCCATGTCCAAACACGGTGTCATGTTTGGACAGCAGCTTAAGGTGAATGCGTTCCCGCCCGTGTATAGCCTCCATTTAGTTCTATTTGCACAACCTATGTTTACCAGTTGCCAGTTCCACGCCCTAACACTAATTTGTAATCTAAAATGGATATTAATAGGATGAAATGAGTATTAATAGTAATGATCTAATAAGCTGTCGAACGGGACTAAAACACAAAAGAAAAAAAAAAGGATGAGATGCAGTTAGCTCCATATTACAAAAAGCTAAATTAATTTACTCCAAACAAACAAATATTAACTATTAGGGAATTCATTGAATCAACTTGAATATTGGGTGTTTTAATTTAGAAATTACTTAACACGCAGTATAGAGAACTTAAATAAATATTAGGACTTTTAGTTTACCACTACTTTAAGAGCTATCAGTGATAGTACTAGAGTTAATTTCTAAGGAAACTATTGATATAGAGGTTGTGTTTTTCCAATTTACTCTCACATCTTCACCCAATTAACTTTTTACAAAATCCCTTCATGCAATTTTGGCCGAACCTCCGTATTTATTGATATGTTCACACTTAATTCGTAATATCATTTATTAAATACAAAACTAAACTGTCACATTATATAAATATAAGTCAAACAACAATGTCAATGTCATATCATTTATCTTCCCGTTCTAAATAACACATAATGTCAAAATATTGAATCTAGAATTTATTATTTTTTTTTTTTTTTTAATCAATCAGAAAATCTTTTTTACGTTTGGTAGACATTGTCTCTCTGTCCTTAAACAACTTCGAGCTCTATCATCTCGAAAATTATATTTGACTGAAGAAATAACTTATCGTTTTATTTCCACTGTGATGGATCATCTGCTCGAGAAAATACCCTCCTAAACATGAAAACTAAAGTTCATTTAAACCGGTTATAAAGTTTAGGCGATGTATCAAATAAAATATTTTTTTTTTTATATTTGATGAAATCAAAAATTGTTTTTTCTGTCTAAAATAAGTTGTCAGGTTAATTAGATTTATATAGCATATAACATCTTGGATGGACCCAAGTGAAACAGAGTGGTTGTAGAATGAAACTTATAAAAAGTGACAGTGACATAATAAATGTTGGTGGCTAACCGCTTCGGCTACGTTGTCCTACGAATTTCATCCTTCTAGAAAAAAATGGAGAGTGCCCCGAAACAATATTTTCATATTAAATCCGACACCTGTGTTCATGTATGTTTCTAAAAGGTAAAAATCAAATTACCCCTTCTACGTCTCTTTTGCTTTTAGTAGCCATTTCACGTCCCGGAGGAGTTTTACAACACGTGGAACAAGCCGAGCGAAGCTAGAACGTGGGGCATGTCACAGACTTGCGCAAGAGTGTACGTGACAAGTCCTAATGGTTTTGAAAGTCGTCCAAGACTTAACGAAGCTAAGGGAGTTAGGAGGGTTTAGGACCCGGGTATCTCGGCTGGTACCCGGGATATTATATACCCCTTGTTAGATCCCATGAATAATTCACCAGCACAGCGCACGTATATTTCAAACATATGCTCAATGTAAGTATCTTACTGCGGTTTCGTTCTTTGGAAAATGTGAGGGTTTTGAAAAAGAGCCTGTACGGAAAGGTTTGAGGACACGGCTGAACCCCATACGATACCGCCATATCGTAATACAATTTTTTGGGTGGTTTTAGGTTGAGAAGATTGGGTATTGGATTGTAACACCAATATGAGGTTATCCCTTCCTTGTGTGGGCCCTGGAGGACATACCTGATACAAACAACAAAATAAATGTGTGTTTAACAATAAATTGATTTGTTGTTTTTGAATAAATAAAATTTATATTATTTGAGAAATGACTCTGATCATCAGTACAAAAAAAAATCCCGTTTATTAGCATTAAGTATTTATGCAAAAAAAGGCAATAATCGAAAATTTTGCTGATTTTCGGCGTTATTGGCGCTAGCGGTGCTTCGATAAGGTCGAAAACTAAGGTGGATTCACAATTACAGTCACGGTCAAGGCTGGTGCCGATCCGATCTCGCTCAGGTCTCGGTCCAATTCATTCCCACCGTCCGCGTCCGGTGCAATCCAAACCCCACTTAGTCGAAGGTAGAATGCCCTTTCGTAAACACTTGAGTCTATACGTGTCGCTCTATTGCTTCTTACAAAATTAACCCATATTTAAACTAGCGCTAATCTTACGAGGAGGAAGAAGTTAGGTCTCGGTCCCAATGATGTTTATGAGTACACAAAATGTATTTATCGAGAAGAAAAGAAGGTTCATTTGCAAAATTGAAAATTTAACATGATTGATAGATTGCTACATTATTTTGAAATGTTACGTATGAAATATTGTTGTCAACAAGAAGTGTAATAAAAGTTCATTTTTTTTATATAAAGAAAAATAATACATAACCCTTTGTTTACGGACGTATCCAATTAATTTTTCGTCATCATTTACAACACAAAATAAAGCAATACTAACAAAATAAGAAACGACAACAGGTAAAACAATTTCAAAAAAAAAGAAAACAAAATTCTGTGGTAATAAAAATAAAGGGGATGAGTTAGGAAGCAAAAGAAAAAACAGAACAACCGGACCTTTTGCCAAAATAAAATTTTATTGAACTAAATAACAATTGAATCTTATAGCTCATTTCCAAGACATTAGTGCACTAAGAAACAGGAGAATAAAAACAAAAATGCAGAAATGTTTATGCGATTTTTATATTAGACACTGACACTGCTTTATCTATGATTCTACGTTTTAAATTTAACATACACAGATAAACGTGGAAGATACAAGGACTAAAGGACTCATTACATGAAAACATTAAATGGAATAAGTAAAGAGCTTTATAACTACAAGACTAAGTAAGCGTGCTTGAATTGAAGTATAAAACCTTAAGAGGATTATTTTTAAGTTCTCTAGTTTGACGAACTGAAAACTTAGTAAAGACTTAACATAGATGGTCTTTCGGTTCCATTAGTCTTATATATAAAATATTAAACACGAAAAATATTGTACCGAAATAAAATGCAAGTAGAAACAAACCAAGGGGAAAAATAAGTATTTTTGAATTAAGCTGGAAAAGAAGATTAGAACGAAACTAATATTTTACTTATAAATAATTAATTAAAAAAAAAAAAAATCTTTAGAAATAAAATTAATTTAAAAACTAAAGTANCTATATGGCATGTCCAAACACGGTGTCTGTCAGAGGCATATAGATGATACTTATAGTGCTAAGTGTCAACTATATGCCATGTCCAAACACGGTGTCATAAGCATATAGATGATACTTATAGTGCTAAGTGTCAACTATATGGCATGTCCAAACACAGGTCTCATGTTTGGACAGCAGCTTAAGGTGAATGCGTTCCCGCCCGTGTATAGCCTCCATTTAGTTCTATTTGCACAACCTATGTTTACCAGTTGCCAGTTCCACGCCCTAACACTAATTTGTAATCTAAAATGGATATTAATAGGATGAAATGAGTATTAATAGTAATGATCTAATAAGCTGTCGAACGGGACTAAAACCCAAAAGAAAAAAAAAAAGGATGAAATGCAGTTAGCTCCATATTACAAAAAGCTAAATTAATTTACTCCAAACAAACAAATATTAACTATTAGGGAATTCATTGAATCAACTTGAATATTGGGTGTTTTAATTTAGAAATTACTTAACACGCAGTATAGAGAACTTAAATAAATATTAGGACTTTTAGTTTACCACTACTTTAAGAGCTATCAGTGATAGTACTAGAGTTAATTTCTAAGGAAACTATTGATATAGAGGTTGTGTTTTTCCAATTTACTCTCACATCTTCACCCAATTAACTTTTTACAAAATCCCTTCATGCAATTTTGGCCGAACCTCCGTATTTATTGATATGTTCACACTTAATTCGTAATATCATTTATTAAATACAAAACTAAACTGTCACATTATATAAATATAAGTCAAACAACAATGTCAATGTCCTATCATCGCTCCCTCCTGAAATGTGCTGCCGATCGTACTTGGTCTACGTGTCTCCTCCACACTTCTCCCGAATCCAATTTAATCAGATAGTGGACTAAACCCTGTCGCTCTTCAATCTTTCCACTCTTCCACTTGATGCTCTTTTCTCCATATGATCTAGCTTGTACCCTCTCTCCCGCCTTAAATTCTTTCCTCACCGACGGTTGAATGTTCCTGTCTGTTCCTTCCCTTCTCATTCCAAACATGACTTCTAACTTCGTTCTTACTTCTCTACCAAACATAAGGTTATACGCAGATATACC
>KZ651451.1:255789-280683 GCA_001010745.2 Gerris buenoi | reverse complement strand
ATAATTATTATTTTTGTGAACACGTAACAATGTGAACACGCTGAGGAAAAGAAAACATATTTCCAATAAAAAATTATAATAAACAATCCTATTATGTGTACCTATAATATTTGCGTTAACATTTTTGCAACTGATTTCATATTGTTACTGATGTAGGGCTGCAAACTGGTTATATATAAGGTAAAATTTATAGACTTATTGAGTGACTTTACTGACTAATAATGAGAAAATACTGTCTAAGTACCAACTAACATTACTGACATCAACTCTTATTTATAAAAAATACTGGCATTTCAAATAATCAATGAATTATTTTATTTATATTTATTTTGTCCTATATTTCCCTCTGCTGAACAGTTCCATTTGCCACCTGCAAATCACCCAATATAACCCATTAATTTTTTTGCGAGCAACTTATTAAAATAACGTCAGTAGCAGTAAAACCTTATATACACCAAGGTTCAAACTTGGTCGATATACTCCATATAACAAGTAACCTTGAAACCAATAGAGTTGAAAAATGAAATATTAGGAATTGCAGTTTCTTCTAAATTGTATTTTTTTTTTAGCACAACTGCGATTTAAAATGCAGCACTATTTATAAACTACTAACTGTGAAGTAATAATAATAAACAATTTTAACAAGACATTATTTTAAAGAAAATAAGCTACGCTGTATTTAAAAAAAAAAAAATCTTAAATGTATAATCTCAATACAGTACTGTTTCAACTGATGTCAGTTTGAATGACAGCATTGAGTCGGTATTTTAAAATATTTGTATAGAGTTCTGACGTCATTAGACAACAGCTGATTTACACGTGATATGATAATTATGATGACTGAGAAAGAATGAATCACCTCAAAATTTGTATTAGGTGTATTTTCGCAAGCATTATTAAATAACAACAACAAACAATTTCAAAATTAAAAGAGCAAACTAAATTCCAATACTTTCCAATTTAATTCCGTAATTTTTCCACCTTTTTATAAAGAAATTCCTTTTTTGGTTAACCGATGAATCCAGATCACATAGTGAAATTAGTTACACATAATAAATTCTTCTACTAAGTAATATTGGCACTCCTAAAATAAGCTATAGTTGGATAGATTAATATTTATTAAAAGATTAGAACTTGCTTAGACTAAACACATAATAATTCAGAGATATAAAAATTTATAGAATTACATTTTCCGAAAAGTAGGTAATTTGTCAACACATTTGCACATATAATTTTCGAGATGGTTTATCAGAAGGTAGTGGAAATTTAATTGGATTTGTGTTTCTCTTAATTTAGATTAGGCGATTCTCTCAGCGAGTTAGTAAACACTTTACTGCTATCAAGTAGATTTATCACCCGACTCCCAACATTCTCGGTTCCCAAGCCTCAAGCCATATATACTGCTTTCTTGTTCGAGATATATACTAGCTGTAAAACATGACTTTGTTTTTAACCCTTCTTTCCTCTTTTTGTTCCTTACGCCTCCAATTCCTCAACTCTGTTTCCTTTTTTAAAGGAAGAAGTGAAACAACGTGTTTAAATATTATAATTAAAGCATTAATCTAACTTCACAACAGCTTGAAAAATAATTAAGACAAACTATATGTTAACAATACTAAAATTTAGTCACTTCTAGCGATATTTTGTGGTACTTACTCATATAAATGGAAAAGTGGTGGAAATATGTTTTTATTAATCATTATTATGTATCCTTGAGAGTGGTAACGATGGATTTCCTTTGCCCGTTTAAGTTTCGAATCGTAGGTACCTGTGTCGGTAGAATAAGTTGAGTTTATTGTTGCTTTGGGACAGCACCACAAAGTTTAATAACCATTACATCACCTTGAAAGACCAGTCTTAGCCGGGAAACCAGTGAAGATTGTATTTCTATAATAATTAGTACTACCAGATTTAATCAGTTTAATGTCAAAACATAGTACACCAAGAGAGTAAATCAGTTCCCTGCCATGTTTACTTGATGTGAGTTTCTAATCAACTGAAAAGACTGAGGGGTGAGCGAACAACAATACTTAGTGTCAGAGCATACTACAGCATACATGTCAGACGCACATACTTGTCAATAGCCGGCTGTTCTTTACTTTCACTGTGCTCAATGTAGACATTGAACGACAGCGACACCGCGCTGTCGTTCTGCCACCCACCGTTGTATCGTAGCCGAGGCCTAAAGGCAGCTAAGGTTAAAGCAATGCACCGGAAACTAGCGGATCCGAAGTTGGATTCCCTTCCGCAGGTGGACTGGATTCCCTTTATTTTCGATTACATATACATAATTAAGACCTAATAGTTTTGCTGTTTCAATCAATTGAAGTGGTTCAAGCAAGTATATTAATTTAGACTATAATCAGTATTACTGTTATAGATCGTTACAATTGTTATTTAGTTTGTCAATAAACCGATCATCTTTAGTCCTTGAATTTATTTATTACTCATCAAAACGGAAAAAAAATATATTTCTGATCCTAAAGTGAATTACTACGACTTTTTAACGCTTTACAAGGGGAGGATAAGTCAACTGGATTCATTTAAATCCTTTATAAACTTCTATTTCGTTTGTGCGTCTGTCTAAAATCTTTGGAGGGGAAAATCTTAGGGGGGAATTCGAGGAGGTACTTTGGCATTTATATTACAACAGCTTTATATGGTAAAAAGTAAACATTATTTTAAACCATATTACTTACATTTAAGGTAATTTGTTGTTATAAAAATTCGGTTGTTTAAGATTTAAAATAATGTTTATGTTTCATGATGTCCAGAGTTTAGTCATCAAGAAATTCATACATCCCGGGAGAGAAAGTAAAATTAATTAAAATATGTCAAGTCTAAAGAGTTCATTACATTTCATTAAACCCAAAGAGGTCCACCCAAGGTTTTTGTTTAATTATTTTAAAGCTTAAGAAATTAAACCTTGGACATTAAAGCTGCCTACTTAACTTTTAATCAGTATACTGTAAATTATGAGTCAGTGATAAAGAGAGAGAAACAGGAAGTAATAAAGGGTGGTGGAAAGTAATAACACTTATTAACCGAATAAAAATCAGGGACAGAAAAACAGAAAATGGGAACAAAAAACTAAACACCAATACCTAAATAAACAGGTCAAGTGTGTGCTGGTCAGCACACACGAGGGTCCGTAGGCCACACAGTATAGTTAAAGTATTACCCTATTGATGGTGTTATTTAAGAAGCTTACTTTGAACTATCCTCTGGGTCTGATATTCTCAAACTCATAAACAATCTTCTGATAAAGTATTTTTTGCCACTAAACCGGACTACAACCATATAAATACTCGAAAAGACCATTATTATAAAGAAAAACGTATTTTGTCAATAAAAAATAAAATAATATTTTTTTAGAAATTTCCAAAAAGTGGTATCTTAACTTTTGGTCGAAGAATGTTCAGGAATTTTTTCAGATTTTTTACACTTCACATAAGCGAGATAGAGGGGGGGGGGACACGTTTCACACCCACTTCAAAACTTGCCTACGCTCGGCCTATCAAAGTTATAACCAAAGAATTATACATATTTGTTATTACCTCGACGTACCCTTTCATATGATACATGGTGTCGAAAAAAAAATTAAAACTAAAAAATAACTAAAAACTAAAATTAAAATTTAAACCCTTAAGTTTTTTTACCCTAATTTTTTTGAAAAATAGTTTTTTAAGTCGCTATATTTTTAAAATGTGTGGGTAGGTTCAAGACACGTATACATGCCAAATTTCAGAGTCATCGGATGATAGGTGTAGCCGTGAGAGCAGACACACGCAGGAAAATACATATAAGGGTTTTGCCTACGGACCCTAAAAAGAAGTAGGTATTTAAGTTCTAAATAAAAAAAAAATAAAAAAATTGTTATCAAGTAGACGTAAAAGACAGAAAAGTAAAAGGATAAAGCAGATAAGCAGGAACTGGAACATTTAATTTAATGGAATTCTAAATAGTATGAGTAGAAGGTAGCGTAAAGCTAACTCGAAGAAATCAAGGTGGAAAACTTCAACCTTAAGGAATCCTTCTAAATTAAAATGAAAACTCGGTTAGTATCTAGAAACCGATTCCATTTCCCTGCTCGTATGTAATGAGATGAGAACCCTTTTGAAATTAAATAGCCTAAAAGATTTAAATTCTTGGTTTAAGTAAATTAAAAAATCTCGTTAACCTAAAATATCATTTTCAATTTTTAAGTTTTTTGGTAGTTTTCTTACTACCGAAAGATTAAATTTTAAATAATTCAAATTACAATTATCAATAACTACGGGAGACATAATTGTAATTTGAATTAGCTAAAATATCATTATTGAACAATATTTTAAAGCAAAAAGAAAATAATTAATTAAATTAAATTAGGTTTTTTGGTAATATGTTCAACTTGACGCTCTTGACACTAGCTCACTCCTCAGATTCCCATGAGATTTTGATCGGTATTCATTGTCGCGGCTTCGCACGCAATTAACTGCATGATCTGAATATCGAATTTGTAATTATGATAATATTTTATCGCTCTCCACTTGTAAACATTCCTCTCCTGAGCGGCCGGTAAAGTTCCATATTATAGCCCTGGGGCCGGTAATAATGCATGCTTTATCATTACAGGGCCGCTAATTAGTTCGAGAAGCGGCCGCTTCATGGCCGAGCCGCGGCGTGCAGGAAGCGCTAGTAGTTCTCAGCGTCAGCTGTTCAATTTGTAAACAATCAATATTTTTGTAACTGCGGTTTGTTTTGGTAATGATTTAACCTTAATATGCATTTATTGTTTTTGAAGATTACGGTAAAATAGTTTTTTGTAGTTAGTTTACATGTGGTGGGCGATAGAATAGTGTACGCACCACGAGCAGTAAGCGCTATGACAGGCCTGGCGTTAAACGCACTCGTGCTTTCAAACTTCGCCCTCGGCCTGTAATAACGCCCTTACTGCTCTAGGTACGTTATTAGCTATTACAGTGCTTTTTAAGGGTGTGATTTTTAAGAGTAATATCCTTAAATAATTGCATATTAAAAACTTTTATTTTCTGAGTACCATATGGTAGTAATAAATACTGGAATTCTTGATTACCACAATATTTTGGATTATGACGGGTAAATGTTTTTGAAAGTCTAATAAACAGTTGATATTTTTAAAATGCACATTGCCATTATAATTTTTCCGTTGTGCGCAAGCAAGATATTGTTCCACGCAAGGAAATAAAAATCAATAGATCAAAACTAATGTACATATTCTGTAAAGTCCTCTTCTAAAAGTGTACTTCTATTCTATATTTTCATTATATCCACTTCTTACCTACATATGGATCCCAAAAAGTACATAAGACAGCCAAAACAAATGTGTTCGATTCCCAGTATGGGAAATGCAGGCCTACACAACAAACTTTAATTTCTTAGTACGATCTATAGAGAATAATACGTGACTGTTTTCTTTTAATTTGATGTGTTTAATAAGTATCATCCAGAAACATATTATTATAAATGTTATTTTAACATAGATATATGAGGTAGTGAACAGAAGCAACTTCCGTCTTGCACAAAACGACATGAATAGTATGACGCGCTATAGTACTAGGAAGTTAGGATAAAATAAGAGGTTGCTCGATACAGTACTTTGTGGTACTATATTTCGCCAATAGAAGCGCTGAAGTATTTAAATATAGTACTAGAGTCTATAAGATTAAAGTTGGCACAATCAAAAGGCGGGAAAATTTTAAGGGAAACGATTCTATTGGTCCCCCATGTTAAATGCAACTCTACCCCTGTTCCACAAAAAAATATAACAAGGCAACACCGATTTACCCTTTTTATAACCCCAAAACTACCTCCACGTTTGTTGTTTACCGCCTTCGATTGTGCCAACTCTAATCTTATAGACTGTAGGAACCTAGGAAGTTGGGATAAAACAGGAGGTTGCTTGACTTAGTACTTTTTAGTACTATATCATATGACCAATAGAAGCGCAGACGATTTTAAATATTATAGTACCAGGAAGTTAAAAGGTAACAGGGGGTAGCTCGATTTTCACTTTTTATTTTAGTGCGGTATTCTACCAATAGGAGCGCTTCATGGCCATCCGTCTTGAGAGGAAGAGGTGTTAAAGATAAGCTAAAAAGGATTCAAAGTCCAAAAACGTATCCAAGCTTTGATGTTTTCCCATGAAGTAGAGAAAATGTCAACATTGTCTTACCTCTGATATGATTTAAATGAAAGGTTATATTTTTGTAATATATTTACTAAGCCAACATATCTAGATGTCACAGAGTTTTCTAAATCCCTACTTCCATATTTCTGTACCCCTTTACAATTTACAACACCCAGATCTGATATTTTAGCAAAAGTTTACTTTATTTTCTTTTCTCTCATCTTACAAGTAAGTTTAACATACATCATTTATCTTCTAACCTAAATCTTTGGGACCCTACTTTTCTTTGTAAAGCTTTTATTTTATTTTATCATTAAGAATCTTTTATTTTATAGCTTTTATTTTATTTTATCATTAAGAATCTTTTATTCACCTAATTTATTTAAGCTAAGAAAATTTATCTTAAGACATTATTTGTATTTTTTATTATTAACTCACTTAATCTTCTATAATTATATTATTTATCAATGATTTATGAAACAGACCGACAATTCTGATTACTTACTTTCATCAATGTTTACTATTGCTATTATCATACTCCACAAAAAAATATCATTGCAGTGAATAATAATAGCAGAAAATGTAGAAAATCAATGTTGCCGTAAGTCGGATAGTGCTTTCCTTATTTTTATATAAAAGGTATTGTATTTAAAGTAGGCAAATCTCCTCGTCCGACATGCTAGAATTAGCATTTTTTATCTACTACCTCTGAAAGCTATTATAATAATCGAAATAAATTAACATAATCAGAAATTTTTTCTATGCCATTTTTAAAAGGCCAAAATTCAATTTAAAAAAAAAAAAATCATATGAAGTATAATATACTTAGTAATAATAAGTTAAACAAACTTTTTGCAATAAATTTAAATAAAATAATAATTAATTTTAAACACACACTACCAATTCGGGTCCCATTATTTTGAGAGGAAAAGTTTAAATAATAAACGGAAGTTTGTTTTCATGCAATCGTGCACTTGGGGCAGCCACCAATTTAGCCTTAGGCCACCAAACTTCAAAAATTCGAATTGGAGTGTATAATTTTTATAGAAAAATTAGATTTTACGGTGAAAAATAAGAATATTTTACTTGAAACTTTTTTTTCTATCTCCTATATTTTGCCCCTAATATGGAGCAGAAGTATAAAATTAGTAGTTTTTAGCACCTGGGGGCAAAATGCGGAGTTGCCCCTAGTACAAGAGTAGATAAATACACAGGTCTTACATGAAAGAGATCTCAAGTCCCATTTTCTTTCATACCTTTTAGATTTTATATCGATATAAAGTGTTATTTACGCAAAATTAATTTTGCTTACTAATTTTTTGTTTTAAGTCAATTTTGTTTATAAAATTTTATTAACTCCACACAAAATAAGATCCTTTGTAAAGTTGATTCTTAGTAGAAAGAACTTCCATGAGATTTTATGATGCCAATTCAATTCACTATTATGACTAGAGAATTAAGTTAAAGAAAGTAACACAACAATATTATAAACACAATTTTATGATAAATTAAACAAACACGGCATTACAGGTTTGTTCCAACCACACTTCAAACTAGTTTGAAACTTTACGACGCATGTGCATTAGCAAAAAACGTTTAAGTTTGGTCGATGCGCATGCGTCGGACAGTTTCAAACCAGTTTGAAGTCTGGTTGGAACAAACCGTATATATCATATACAGTGTTCCAAGTGCTCCAGTGTTACATAGTAAGAGTAACGTCTCTGAACTTGAAATCGTGGTGACAATGTTGTCGTATTACTTTCTCTAGTGATAATCAATAATATAATAAAAATATCTAAAAAAGTATATTCTAGTTAAATAAATTACACTACCAACTACAAATTAATACTAATAAAAAAAATTCTACCACTTTATATGGCGCATAGCTTCCTCGCATCCAATCATACGAAGTCACATGAAAGGTGTATCTCGACATGTATTCAATTCCACCTATTTTTCAGTAATATTAAATTTTCACAGAGAGTTGAAATAGATATGGGACCAACAATGGGGTAATTATGACCTACCATCCAAATTTCATTAATGCGGACAAGTAGTTAATAAGATATGGTGGTTCAATAAAATGTTAAAACGACTAACTGAAAGGAAACCAAAAATATCCTATAGAAATTAATTATTAAAATTGAAAGCTTAATTCAGGACTGGGTATCGTTATTGACATAAGAAATTATTCTTCAGTGTAGCTCAGTTGGTTAGAGCGCTATACTGGAAATATAAAGGCCCGTGGTTCGAGTCCCGGCGCTGGAGTCTATTTTCTCTATCTGTCTTCCGTTGTTAATAATACTTATTGTTATTGTAATTAATTAATATACACAAGTTAAATATGTTTGTAAAGTTTAAGTCACTTGCATAGTTATAACAACTAGTTATCTAATTTATTCTAATTGGTTAAGGGTGTATCTTTTTTTATCTAAGCATTTATTAAATTGGATAGAAAAAAATGTGTAATTCAATCGCCAAAAGACGATCTTCATACAAAAAAATTTAATCAACTGACCGATTTAGGCTGTTCTAAAACTGTCTTCTTCAGATAATAAAAAAGTAACAGATTTAAACTTAGGTAGGCATAAAGAGTTTAAGATTCTAAAACAATAATTTAAAATAAGTGGAGAAAAAAAAACTGAAATGTAATGCAAAATAGGTTACTACTATAGGCTATAGGTTACTGGATTGACTTTGAAAGTACAAGTGAGAAACATTTTCAAAAAAGACTAGGCTACTGGCTGTGAAAAATTTAATTTTTGCTAATTTTTCAGCCATATTTTAAAATATTTTTCTTACTTGTACTTTCAAAGTCAATACAGCAACCTCTAGGTATTTTGCATTCTTTTTATTCACTTATTTTTATAATTATTGTGTTAAAATCTTAGGTTACCTTACTTTATACCTTTTTAAAAGTTTAAATCTTTCACCTTTTTTATGTAGATAAGTAAGCATCTCATAAAATAAGCAAAATTTTAAATAACAAGCAGTTCGAAGATGTCGAGATTCAGGAAATATCTGACTTGACGAAAGGGAAGGCTACGCTAAAAAAAAAAATAAACTAATATAGTTTCCTCTTTAATTAATCTTTAATTAACTTCTATTTATTTATTTTTTTTAGTAATATTGAAAGCAGTTTACCTAAATGTAGAGACAAGAAAAGAAGAATCTATGGTTAGAGAAGAAAGAAATTCTTTTCTACTAGTTGGTTTTTTTATTTTTAGATTTATAAATACAAAATAGAGATGAAAAAGAAAAAAAAATTAAATATAGAAGGAAAACAAAAGAGACCAACCCTCTAACTTCGTAAGCACCTTAATTAAACTCAAAGGAATCAGGAGTAAAACAACTTTCACAAAACTCTAAAATAATTATCATAGATATTAATATTTAAGTATTACTCTTCATTACTAATTAAATAAAAAAATATTCCTTTGAAAAGTAATTTCAAGTATAATTTTAAAGAAACAGTCAATGAATATAAAAGTAAAAAAAAAACTTATGTAAACTTAATTAAAGTTTAATTTATTCTTAGTAACAATAATTGTATAATTTATTACAATTTTACTATCATAAAATATTTTCTTTTTCCGAAACTTCCTCATAAATAGTACTCTTTTGAAAAAGAAAAACCAGAATAGAATTTTAATTAGCTATTGAGATGGAAATTTTAAATATCGGCATTATTACGTTCCGTTTAAAACAACATTATGTTATTGAAGGATATGGCCTTTGCTATTTTACACATCTGTTCGTAGGGATCATTTATGTGGAAAATTCACACCTCTCTGGGGGATTTGAAACATCATATATAAACAAAAATGTTTAATGTTTGGTTAAATTCGGGACTAGGTATAAATTATTCTTCAGAGTAGCTTAGTTGGTTAGAGTGTCTATACGGGATATAAAGGAGGCCCGTGGTTCGAATCCCGGCGCAGGAGACTATTTTTCACTGTCTCGTTTTAATTATCATTTCCGAATGAGTTGCAAGTATGCTTGTTACTCTTCTTTGCAATTCCATTTTATTTATAAATTAACATTAACAAGGCTTTATAATTAGAAAAAAAAGTAAAAATATTATAGATAAGTAATTACATCTATTTGAAGACCAATAAATCAAAATAAATTATTATTTTTATTGGAATAAATATAGTTGCCATAGCTTAGCAATAATAAATCATTTCGAGGTGAGTCGTCGGGTTACTAATCGGTTAAATAAATGATGAATCGATTAAATTATACTTATAATGTAAAAGATATAAATTTGATATATTTGCCGCTTTTTCAATTTGAGCTCGATAATTCAAACAAAACCTTAAATTTAATAACTTTATTTTAATTTATCGGATATAAATTTGAATCATCTAACACAGACAGATGTGTATGTGTAGTGTGTGCACTTTTCTGATAGCCATTGCATTTTTCATAATTGCTATATTGATCCCTCGCTCCAACTATAAATATAATTTTTAATAGATTATATGCACGACAAAAGAAAAATCTTTAAGTTGAATACTTATAAAAAAAAGGAAGCAAAATAAAACCTGGATTATTATGAGCGATAAAACAGGGGTACCATAACAAAAAAAAATAAATAAATAAAAACCTAAAAGCTCTTCTAGAGTTATGTAGGAGGAAAGTGTCTCAAAATAGAAATAATGTTATACATAGGGTTTGGGTTTATAACTTCACCTCATGCGGTGACAGATTTTTTTAAAATAAATAACTTCAAGGGAAATGCAGTGGAAAAAGCAACAAAAACTTTTTCATGCTGTTTAAGTTTATAAAAAATAACAAAAATTGTTACACATAACACTGCACCTTGGCAGTTAATAATATTATTTGCATTAAATTGATACTTTTGTACAGCCTGACCAAAACATCAAATGATCTAAGAGTATTGATCATTTGATGTTTTGGTTATTATTCAATAAATTATACAAAGCAAATTATTAATTTGAAAATAAGTCAAACCTTTCTACTGAATAAAGTCTATTGACCGGTTTTGACCACTCTCAATTTAATATTAGCTTATTTGATTTCATTTTTGCTTTCAAGTTAGTAGAGTAAAGATGGTACAACGCTTCTGTTACCTCGTTTTCAAAATATGTCATGCCTTCGAAAAAAAAATCTAAGACAGAAATTCGTTAAATACTTTAGGGATCATTTTCGGTCCCTAATGTCCACACTAATTGGCAGACTTTTTAACGTGGCAGCAAAATAATTTTGTTTGTATAAGTTTTATTTATCGTATTTATACCGGATAAGGCGTTAGAGGGTGGCTAATTCCTAATTTGATACGAAGCCATAAAGGGTTTGTTTTTAATAATACCTTAATTGTTTACTAATGTTTGGATTCTGGTAAATTATTAAGAAAAAAATAAGGTAAACTTATTTTTGTACTATTACAAAAAAATCCATATATGTAATACAATAGAAATAGATATAATGATTTCACTTTTACCTTATTGAAATTTTATTATTATTATTGAATTGAAATATCTTTCGAAATCCGTTAACATGGATACTTTGCTTATTTTAAAAGTATCAAATGAATGTGAACATTGATCAGAAATTTAAAAAAAAAAAACCTTTTTTATTTCATACATTACGAAAACATATCCGGCTTTTACCTGTCTGTCTGTATGTATTAATTGGTATGCAGATAACGAGTAGTGGTGCATATTGTAGGCTTGGTTTCATCGAAAAAATGAAGTCTAGATCCTGAATAATTAACAATTTAAAAAACACGATTTAAAAATTTTCATAACTATTTCAGTAATTGACTTTTTACATCAAAGCAAAAATATTTTGTAAAAATACTATTATGATCTCTCAAAACATTAAAATAAAAATACATGGAAAAAGGGGTGGGATCAAAGAGTACCAAAAATGAGAGCAAAAAAGTATATCAATAATTTATACCAGGCAATGACACGAAAATAAGCAAAGAGAGCGAGTGCAGATCATGAGAGTTGGTACTGTAAATAAGCAGAAGACAAATGAGTTCGAGGGAAGGCCTTCAACCTTCAGCTACCTCGACGGAATCAAGATGGAAATTAGGAAATATATAATTATGTAACCAGGAGCAAAATAGAATTTTACTAACGACTGATTAAGTTAGCCTCTGAGCTCGAGGCAAAGACAGACTACGAAAATTAACTGCCTAGGTGAAGCCAAGGCAATAAATTTCACGAGGCAAAAATTTTTCCTTTGCTGCCTTGTTGCCTACAAAATTTTATCTATGAATGGCAGAAAAATGAATGAATGCTAAAGTACCATCTTATTATATTTATTAACTAAGTAAATTAAAAAGATAATAACATATTAACTAAAATCAAATGTTAATTATAAATAAATCAAATACGAAACTTTGTAATAATAATAGAAGTGATTAGCAATCTGAGACAATAATATAACAACAAAATATAATACATGCATAATAATAATTTGCATGTTATCTTGAAGTTACAGTGTTGCCAGTTACACCGCCATTTTTTAATTGAAGACCTAATATTCATTGAACTTATTCATAAGTATTAACAAATATAAACAAAAAGTTTGTTTTTCTAAGTTTACATATTATATTAAAATACAAAATATAACAAGAGAGAAACAAAATTATTGGGTCAGGAAAAAGCTAAGAGGAATAAGATATTATAATAAACTGTTATTGGCAACATTATAACAGTAAAAATGTTGCTGCCTAGGCAGATATTTTTTTCCTGCAGTAAAATTACATTTCTGTGTCCGAAATCAGTTCAATAATGCCTCATTTTGTGGCCACAAGTAAAATAACGTAATAAGCTATCCATCTTCAAAGCTTCAATAACTTTACTAAGTAAATGAAATCTCGGTTAATTTCCAGTAATAATAGAAACTGAAATCTTGGGATAAAGCGAGTTACATAGTTAACATAATTTAATTTCCTAACTTAATTCTTAGAATAATAATAAACCCAACACCAAAAACCCTTTTTGTTATATCAAGGATATTTTTCTTTTACGTCCCGATTAGGTCGGGAATCAGATATTTATCATATCACATTTACTTTATGCAAATCATCGGCGTAAAATATGTTTTACCTATCTGGTATTTGAAACTCGAACGTTTATAACTACTTAGACATCGCAGATTAAACTAGCCTCATTAGGTATTAGTCTAGTAATATTTTCCAAATCCCCAAACTGTTTTTGAGATATGGGAAAACTTACACTGTGACCTAAAACGATAATTAAAAAAATATCTACAAAATAGGTACCTACGATTTTTTTTTTTTTTAAATAATAATTNGTGGACAATGAAGGTATAAATACACCAGGATACAAAATGCTGGCAACATCTTTCCAATATTTCTTTGCTATGAGACACAAGAGCAACACGAATCTTAGATTGGAAATTGGTGAGTATCCATCAACTAGTTGCTTTTTGACGGGATACAAAAAAGCAACATCAGCGCCAACATTTTGTAGCCTGGTGTGTACTAAGCGTTAAAGTGAAATGACCTACTGACATGATACAGTATTAACAAACATTATGTTATAAATGGGATAAATATGAATAATTGTAAAATTGTCTGTAGACTAAACCATCACTACTCAAGCATCATACTGTTGTAGTATCAAGAAGACCATTTGAAATTTTAAGATATGTGTGTGATCTGAAAAATAAATTAATATTTCAGGGTAAACAAGAAAAAAGGCAAGGCAAATGCTAAAAATTTATTCACTTTCAAATACAAATGGTCCGACCAGTTACCAAAATTAATTATTATATTGTAGACTAAAAAATAAAATATGATTCCTAGAATTTAAGTTTTAGGAGTATTATAAGAAATGATAATTGTAGAATTATTATCTCTTAAGATTATTATCAGAAATATAAGGATAAGAAAATTGGAGTGAGTAGTTATGACACTTTTCTACAAAATGATATAAATACAATATTTCGGGAACTAGGACAATAGCTGCCTTCATTGAGGAATAAATTTAAAAAAAGGAGCATAAGAAAAACAGAGAAGGATTACACCAATAATGCTCCTGAGAATTGTATTGTGAAGACAAAGGAAACTGAAGGCTTAGTACTACATCTCATTTCCAACTTAAGTCTACAAATAAAATAGAGCTTGTTTTTCAAAAGAAAGAATTATGTATTGCTCCCAGTAGACCAAGTTTTGTTCCCATGTTTGATGTCAATTGGTTTTTTGGTTGAATTTAAAAATGAATTACATTCACATCGATAAATAAATAAATATACCTAAATAAGGTAACAAAATATTTCTAGATATGAATTATAAATTAAACATTTATTACTCACTAAATACATAATTTCTTTATTGCATAATAAATCTATACAAAATAATGACTAACTTAAAAGTAAATTAGGCAAAAATAAAATGTACAATGTAATAATAAAAAAAAAAGTGAACAAAATAAGAAAATTAACACAATAATAATGCAAAAGGGAAAATTAAAATGATTATTTTAATCATAATTTATTAAAGATTTTTTAAAGAAATATGTCTGATTAAAATAATTTTTTAAATGTTAATATCAAAATAAAGAATACAACAAAAATGTAAAACATATTTCAAAGAATTATGTATTATTCATTCAAAAATTCGAGATTAACCTTCTTAACATAATTAATAGAAGAATTAAAAAATTATTGTAATTATTTTTAAAAATCCTTATATATTTCAGGTTTCATGTTGGATAACACTACATTAATTTATTATGAATAAACATTAACAGTAGTAATATTCAGTCGAAATTATATGTTTATTTGATAGACATCGCAGTCCAAATCACGTTCTTTATTGGGTTTTGTATGACTTTAGTATATGAGGAGATGGCAATCAATGAAAATTTATTCGATTTAATCTTTACTGTAAATTATTTTATACACTGTTGAAACCAAATGGGACGTAACAATCGTGTGACTTGATACATTTACCCGATGTAACGCTCATTATTGTTCGGATGATATATATTGGAGAGGAAAGCGACTACATTTAACCAAAGAAAAACATTTTTTCTTTTCTATGTGTTTTGGTATAAAGTTTCTAAATGGTGAAGCAGTGGTTTACTGTTAGAATGTCACCACCATATGTTAACCAAAGGAACTTTTTAAAGATTAAATATATATACTCCGCATAGATATGAAAAATGTTGCAATTAATACATAGAAATTAAAATAAATACAAGGAATTTTCATCGACTTGCTTAAGATATGTAAATATTCAATTATTAAATTTATAATAGCGATAAAATAATTGTGGTTTTATTAAACTTCAAATAAAACATGCAAATTTTATTAATCGGCCATTGTTAGATTTAAAATTACAAAACCCTCAATTGTTTTAAAGAAAAAAAATGTCCTGGCTATTAACTTATTTATATAATTTAATAATCCTCTCCCAATAAATTAATTAACAGGTAATTACTCATTTATATTAGTTGAAATGAGAATGAAACTGATCAGGTAGTGTCCCATACCTACATTGAGTGATTGAGTTTTGGTTAGGCTAACGTCTAAGATTTTGAAAATTGATATATTTTTATAATTTTGGAACAAATTTTGGTCATTCTATAAAACAAGATCTAAAAACTCTATACCGGCAACAAAAGAAATTATAGGTCGGTTATTTAAATATATATATATAAAAATGTTCTGCTTTAATCCCTTCGTTTGAGGAGAAAGATTTGTCATAATCGTATTTTAGGAGATTTAAGGTGGGTATTGAATAACCCTGTTCTTTAGTAATAGTTGTAGCCACCCCATCCCTGGTTATAGTTATTGTAAGTTGGTGTTTGTTGATAATTCCAATTCTGATAGTTGTTGTAGTTGGGGTCCGACTGATTGTTGTATTGGTTGTAAGGCGGTTGGCCATAGTTAGAAGGTTGTTGATATTGGTTAGAATTGTTTTGATAAGGGGGCTGCTGGTTGGGGTAGGGATTGTTACCCTGATACCCACTGCTGTTGCTGCTGCCATTGGATGTTGTGGCATTAGGATGGACAGCCGCGCTTTCCCCCTTACCACTACTACCGCTATTCTTCTTATCGTCTGGTTTCATCTTCTCCTCAAATTGTTTCCTCCTCTTTTCTTTCACTTGTTTTAAGAGGTTCATGTAATCAGACACGGCTTTCTGAACGCTGCTCATGTTGGAGCCGAAATCTTCCAGAAATTCTACCTTGTGCTGAGCAAAGAGTAGTTTGTGTTCGATATCCGTACTCTCACGCTCGAGGAACTGGTTGATGACATTGACACATTCTTCTTCGTGATTGGGCTCCCGAGGGCTTCTGGAGAAAATCAAATCTAATAATTGATGATAGAGTCTTGGATTATCCTTATCCTTGTCAATAGCCTTTCTAAGAACCTCCGAGCCCTTGTCAACGTCACCAAGAATTTTCTGGCAGAATCTAGCATACTTAATTGAAAGCGCATTCGTAGTGAACTTGTTCTTGTTTGTGCTGATGTAGTGTTCATAAAGTTTGGAGACCTCGTCATACTCTTTTGTTCTTCTCTCTAAATTGATTCTACATATTGAGATTTGAAGAGAATGAGGTACTTCTTTTTCTAGCTGTACAAGTATCTGGCGAGCTCTCTCGATGTTACCATGGTTCTCTTCAAATGATGCCCAACTTAATGCAAGCATAGGTTTTTTAGGATGATGGATTGTGCACGCCCTTTCATAAACATTTCTTACTTTATCTATAATTTCATCTCCAGTCAGTGATTCCAGATATTTGACATATTTCATCCAAAACTCGTCATACAACGCACAAGCAATTAAACATCTTTCAAAAAGTACAATAGTTCGGTTTCTGTCACCTTGCTCAATTTCATAATCCAAATAACTACGCCAATTATTAAGTTGACACCTCTCAAGAGGTTTCACGTGAAAGTATGGTCTTTTAATACCTTCCTCGAAATTCCAACGATCCAGCACTGAGTTAGACATTGTTTTAAAAGATTTTGTCCTCAAAGCTATAATTTTGTCTCTCATTAATTTTGTTTCCTCATCAGCAAAGTTTGGACTTTTTTCTGTCTCTTCGTCAGATTCATCTCCTGGTGGTGCATTGGCAACTAAAGTGTCACTAGATCCTTTCTGTTTTAACTTTTGCAAAACTTCAGACCTTATAGACAAGAATTCATCTACACTTAACATTTTATTAGGTTGGTTAGTTTTAACAAAATCTACAAAATTTTCAAAATGCCCTTTGTAACCTTGGGTAGGCAAAGTTAATAATTTATCATAAATATTAAAAACATGACCAATATTTTTGCATTCGGTCTCCCATTTTATGTAGCTGTCCCAAAGACGATCAGACCGAAATTCAATCCCACATACATCAATGGCTCTATCGTACTGCTGCCTCACATAACTCTCATCCTCCTTATGACAATTTTTAATATGATTGATATAGTGTAACCACAAATCTACACTCAGAGGGATAGCTGCTAACCCTCTTTCAAAAACCTCTTGTGACTTAGTTTTCTCTCCTTTCTTTTTCTCATAATCTGCATATTTTCTCCAATAGCCATAGCAATATGGGTAATGAGAAAGAAACGCATCATAGGCCTCTCGCGCTGCATCTACATCCTGACCTTGATCAACATATTGAAGTAGGTAAGTCCATCCAGTGAAATCAGCTGGATCTTCTTTGACTGCTTTCCAATATTTATCTAACTCTAAGAGAGACTTGTTGGATTTAGGTTCTGAAGGCGACTTTTTGGTTGGAGTTCCTTCACTAGATTCACTTACAGCAGAAGAGGACTTTTTAAGAGAAGGCTTTGACAAACTATCTTCTTCAATTGCATCGGACTTAATTTCTCTTTCGCTTTCACTAGGCTTCTTCTTCTTCCTTACTGGAGGCAGTTCATCTTCTGAAACAGCCTCAGTGTCAAGCGAGGGATCACCTTTTACTTTATTTACTTTAACCGAAGAATCGACATCACCTTTTTTTTCATGTTCGTTTCCAATATCCACCGCCTTCCTTTTCTTAACAGGAGGAAGCTCGTCCTCTGACACTGCCTCTGTATCAAGTAAAAGATCAGGGGCGTTATTAAGAGGAAGCTCTTCGTCTGACACTGCTTCCGTATCAGAAGGGGGTTTAGTAGTTTCTGATGGAAGTTCATCTTCCGACACTGTTTCGGTCTCGTGCTCCAAGCTCACATTGCCGTCTACGTTTGTTTCTGACGAAGCGGCTTCATCCTTTTTGATAACATCTTTATGGACATCTGTCGATTCTGCTGCTTCCATATAATCGACATTAATCTCAGATCGTCCATGGGGAGAGCTTACCATCTCCTCCAAAAGTGGGTCATACTGTGCACTGCCATCGTTGATAGATCCTTCTTTGGAAGAATTGGAGTCTCTGACTTCAACCTCATGAGGGTCATCTTCAATGTTTTCAGGTTTAACGTCGTCTTCGTCTCCAAGACCTTTGAAATTTAGGCCCTCGTCATCTTCCATTGATTCCATATTATCAATGGTTTCGATTGATTCTATCGTCTCCATGTTTTCCATGTTTTCCATGCCATCTTCAATGTCATCTGGAAATGCACTTTCTCGAGGAAATGTACTTTCATCTATATCGATATTATGTTCTTCAAATTCTACATTATTTCCTTCCATGTTACTTTTTTCCGTCTCTTCACCGGTTTGAATTTCTTCAACGACGGTCTCAAGGGGAGTAGAAATCGTAGATTCAACAAAAATGTCATCGCCAGATTCTTCGGCCTCCAAAGAAGAAGCCTCAGCTACCTCAACCCCCTCTACCTCTTTGACTTTCTTTGGCCTACCACGTTTTCCTTTTTTAGGGGGCATTCTTTCCTCAGGTTGAATCCAAAAACTCAAGAGAAATAACTTATGTCCTTAACACTTCCCCTCCAAAGGATCTGAAAAAAAAGATTAAAATAAAAGCATTAATTAAATGGAAGAAACAGTGATACAATTATTTAATAAAAAAATAACATAAATAAATTACTGATAAATTTAATAAATACACGTTATATCATATTTATAAAAAGGACAACAATTTGTAAAGTACCTTTTTTCAACTTATTCAGGTTTCTCCACCGTAGCAGTACCTCCCCAGATTTAGTTCTTACATACACTTTTTTCAAATTATAATAACCTACTTATAAATACTTAAATACTAAATATATCACTACACAATCAATATACATCATAAAGTAAGGTAATAAACAGCAATATAAATAATACACAAAATTCATAAATAATTAATACAAAATAATAATGTAAATAAGTTACGTAAATATGCATACAAAACAATTTAAGAGATAAGTAAGTAATAGTAACACATACATGTAAATTAATAATAATATAATAAAACACTTTGGCGAAATATTTAGGGGCAAGGGAAGGAGAAAGAGCGAAGGTGTCGCAGTGGTGCAGCGGTAAAACCCCGCATTAGTCAAACAGTTGGCTGTGGAGTTGAAAAAGTCGGTTAGTATTTTAGTTACCAAATGTGTATACCCAAATAAAATTCATTAATAATGCATTCATACTTCAAATACGTCATCAATTATAATGCTATATGAATAAATGGTGCAATGATCATTTATGACCTACCTGAAGAAAATAAAATATAATACGATGATGTTCTTGATGATAATAATAATGATTCTGAAAATTATATTCTTAAAAAAGCAAAAAAAAAAGGGGAAAACAAATTTAAATTAATTGTACTGATAGTTTATAGAAGCTCCTTTTTGAAGAGCATACACATAATTTTGAATGCGAAATCATAAAGTTAATCGCATTAAAAATCATGTTTAAATGAATTAGGACATCACAATTTAAGGAAATAGAATATTTAAATGTGTTTATAAGTAAATAACATTCTAGAGTATTTAGAGGTTACTCAGATATTTATATCTGAGTTATTATTTATTTAATAGTGACAAAAAAAGTTACTTAAAATTACAAGAAACTAAATAAATCTGTATAGCAAACCGGTTATTTCTACGTGAGATAAAATATAGGATAGCTATTAAAATAAAAGTAACCATAGCGATCTTTATTCTATTATGGTAATAATAATTCCACATTAATAAAAAAAAAAAAAACACGCAGCAAATAAGATCACAGAATAACAAAGAAAAAAGTAATAGTAATTTATTTTATTTGTTATTCAACAACACCGACACCATAGATAGTTTGTTACAAACTATCTGAAGAAAAACCATTGGAGAAGTTCACCATTCAGGTATTCAAGCCAAAATAATAATAATATTATTGGAATTGAAAACCATAAATATAACTCTTTTATAGCTCCAGACGTGCGTCTGATCACTAAATAAATCAGACGTGCGTCTGATAACTAAATAAAATAAATTGTAAAAGCATACTCTGAAGTTATTAATTACAAAACGAACTATATTATGTGTATTAAATACCTATATTATAATCATGAGCTAATATAGATTACAGTTTTTAAATAGTTAAAAAAAGCAAGCTACATTTTTTTTTTTTTTTTTTTTTTAAATAAAAAAGGACAGTTAGTACATAAGCCCTGACAGTGAAAGTATTTGTAATTTTAATTCAAGTATTTATTTTTTCATTTTATAGTCAATTGCTCATTAGTTTTGGGATAAATTCTACTACTGACAACTAAAACGAGTTGTAGATTTTAAGAGATCTTACAACCTAGAGTGATTAAAAAAAATCTAGTTATGGGTTACTAAAAATAGTTTTATAGGCACAAGTCTGGATTGCTATAAGAATGTCTTATTCGTCATCAGGAGAGGTGAACGCCTATGGTCGAAATTTAGGCAAATCATATTTTTTTTTACTTATTTATTTTATTTTCACGCATTGTAGATAGAAAAAATATTAAATCCAATTCATGTATAAAATCATATTAAACAACAGTTCCTCATTTGGAAAGATTTTATACTACCTAAATCACATTAAACGTAGGAGAACTTAACATCAAAAGGTTTCAGCATAAATAATTTAAAGCAAACAAGATACTTTAAAGCAAAATTTTGTGAGAACGTAGAGTTTGAAAGAGAATAAATGGAAGAATCTTGGCAAAGGTTCTTCCACCTTCCAGATCAATATGTTAAAGTGCAAACACGGAGAAACGGGCATCGAAACCAAAGAGATGGAGGTGCTGCGTCAAACAGTGTTGGGAAGGATAAACAAACATTAAAAAGCGAAGCGTAGGCTTGGAAAGTTCCTTAACTTGCAGGCCTCATTGCTCTGGAGTCAGTGAAAACCTCGTCTCCCGTCTCCTTCAGAAAGGAACTGTTTGCACTTTACCTCACCCTGTTTGCACTTTACCTAACCCTAATAAAAATCCCTGACACCTCTCACGTGAAAAACCTACATCAGTTCTTTTCACAGCAGGCACTGACATAGACGAGGTTCATACGTGAGATAGACGGACGCCACACCCCTTCGCACTTCGTTAACCCACACTTTTCAGTCTGATGGAATATAAAAATCCAACAGAATTACAACCTTACACTTTCTCTAATGTAAAAACTCAATTAAAACACTAATTAATCCAAACGAGTTATAAGCGAGTGCTAATTAGTTAAAAGAAGAAAATTAATACATTGCTTATATTAATCAAAAGTTATAAATCTTGAAGTAAACATTCTTTTTGTAAATACTGAATTTTGTATTTACTATTATTTCCTTTTCTTTCTATAAATTCTTATTCACATCTAAAATTGGTAATAAAAAATCGGTCCAAGGCAACTCAGACAATCTTTCTAATATATTAGTTCATAACTAATTAACCCAGTGTTTTCCGTTAATTAGTTTTAGAGTTAACGTAGTGAAATATAATCATTATTGAACATTTGATCAAAATTTGTCATAAAAAAAAATATATATATTATTTAAGTTTAACAAATGCACGAAGTGCTTAGCTTCATTAACTCTTCGAAACTCAAAAATGGAATTTCTTCTTTTTTGGGGACTTATTTGACATTGTTCCATGTCGAAAATATACGAGTGAGTAAAACCTGAATCTTTAACTAAAGTTAAAAATGGGAGAGGTAAAAACATCCAGCAACGGGTCATATTATTCAGGCAGAGGGTCAAAAGAAAGAAAATAATTGTTGTCATTACATAGTATCTTGTTATTTCTGAGAAACAAAAAACATGGGAAATGTTGAGATCCTCATCAGGAGAAAAAAGCGAGGTATTCATTCATCGCTGACAAAAGGTGAAACAAAAAGAACCAGAAAAACAGTTACTTAAGAGATGACGAGATGATGATGAAAACCTAACACCATAGTTAACAAATTATGGCACGCACACAATACAAAACATAGTACCGCAAGGGGAAAAATCAAAATAATTTTTTAAAGTATTTAGTAAGCAGATGCTAAGAGCAGAAAATAAAGAGGAAACAGAATCTATACAACATAGAAATAGAATCCATGAAAAAAGAAAATATTCATTTTTAATTAGTATGGTTATTCTAATTAATTCCAGGTTAATAAACAATTAAATTTAAAATTCTGACTAGAGAGGTTAAAAAAAATAACAAACGAGAGTTAATAACAAGTTGACAATATTGTTAACTTGAACAATATTGTCACGACAATTGTATACAAATAAAAATTGTGGTGACAATATTGTTTATGTTACTCTTTCTTTAACTCTCTAGTAATAAATATGAATAGCACCAAAAAAAACTCGGTCATAACAACCAATGTTTTATTAAATTTAAATCTTAATCATTTCAAAAGAGAAAATGGTATTCGGCTATTAACTGAAGAGGAGGCCGATTCCTACTTTTTCATGTGATAAATAAATATAAATCATATTTTTTATTTATAAATAAATCAAAATTTGTCCAAGTCAGGGCGCTCTGGACTTCAAGCTCCTCTAGCAGCAGCTACCTTCTCTTCAGCTCCCCAGGTAAATACGCGACTCCTGTAAATATCCGTATCCTATTAAATCCCAGTTATCCAGCCCGTGTATTGTCTTCCCTAGCTTGACAATGATTCAAATGGGAATTCGCCACAGGTTATGTATATTTATATTTCAAATAGAAATACACATTATCTTTACATCTATAATCTTCCATCCCATCTTTATTTCAAAAACTTAAAGTAGAAATAAGTAGGTAAGTTTTATAAATATTTCAGGCTCATTTTACTTTAAAATGGCAAAAAAAGAAAATAAATTGTAATAAAACAAACTGAACTAATTTATCCGTGTAATACTAATTTTGACAAAGTAGGCAATAAATACAGCCAAATAAAACTATAACACGATATTCTTAAATAAGTAAATAAGATTCTTGATACATTTTACTTTTTTCACATATATATCCAATGGTAAAGGAATATAATCTAAGAGGGGATAAAATGTAAGGGAAAGAAACATAAATCTGAAACGGACACCGGGATTTCTGGCTTCACATAATTTTTCCACGGGGCTTTCCTATCGAAATTGAGTAAATTAACTTGCAAGACACGGAGTAAATTGTAAGGTAGAGACGAAGTAAATCTTGTGTAAAGGTTTAAAACTCTAAATGATACTGAGTTTTATATTACTAAGGGAATTGAAACGTGTAAAAACACCTTCAGGGTAGGTCTTGAGTCTAGAACAACGTTAGACCGGTCCTTTTTCTTTCTTAAATCAATTTTAAGCTTCTAAAATAAAGATGGTCTAATGGTCTGGTTGGGCCACAGTGAACTTAAGACCATATTTTATTCTGTTAGTTTGTAAGAGTCATGTTGGGTTCAAACTCAAGAATTTTTTTTTTTTTGGGGTAACTCTAACCTTAATTCTTTAATCTTTTTAAAAACCTAACCTTTCTAGGTGTAACCTACCCTTTATATAGGTAACAAAGAGGGATTAGGGAACCCAAAATAGGGAAAAGAATAGTCCCCTTATTGTATAAAAATGCGCGGCTTTGTTTTAGAGTGAAGCTAATTTTTAAAAATAACACAAATTTTCAAAAAAAAATCAAAAAATAAAAAAAATCTGCCAAGTCCAAGAGCCAATAAATGAGGTACGGTTTTAAAAAACAGAAATATTTTACAGAAGATCGAGTTAATTTAATTTAATTTAGAAGGTTAAAAATACCTTTATACGGCGTGAAGTGTATAAGAAGTAATTTTAACAGGACAATAACAAATTCAGGAAAATTAGCACATTTATTCAGCTTTAAAATCATTCTATAGGAACATTATAAATAATTCAATTAAAAGTTGGTCAAAATTTGACTATAATAACAAATCTATTGTGTGTAATAAATTAAAAACCACCAGGACAATAATAAAAAAAAAGCAAGAAAAAAAGCATGATTTAAATTCAGCTGATATAGGGCAGGGAGAGTGTAAATAATAATGAAGTTAGGCAGTTTACACTCTCCCACAGAGGCTGGTAGCTTAGCTACATTCTAATCATGCATTTTTTATTAAAGCCAGATTTTGACCAACTTCTAATTGACTCATTTAGGTTGCCTTGGTATAATTTTAAAGCTTAATAAATGGGCTAAGTTTCCAGCATTTTTTTCTTTTTTTGCACATTTATTTTTACTTTTCTTTATCCCCCAGGTTTAATTTTTAGCAGGCTTATTTGAGTGGCTTGTTTTAGTGAAAAACAAGTTTTATTACAAAAAAGCATAGCACCAAAATGAAATCACGCAAACAATACATAATATTACAGGGACTTTTTTGCCCTAACAAAGTTTAATATGTTTTTTTAGATTAAATTGGACTCCATATTTTTTATATA
>KZ651451.1:243125-255610 GCA_001010745.2 Gerris buenoi | reverse complement strand
AGTACACACACAACCATTATTTTCTGCCAAAACACTATATTCCCAATAGTTATTTTGCCATTTTGATAAAAATAACTTCTAATAGAGTTTTAACAACCTTAATAATACAATGTAACGATAGAAAGCTTAGATCACACTCTCACCAGTTCTATCTATTACAAAACAATCCAGAAATGAACATAGATGAGGTCAGGATAATCAAGGACAGAATATAACTCAAAGAATACACTGGGTTAAATTAAACCATTTGTAATTGAACGAAAAAAATGAAAATAGAAAAAAGATAAGCTTAAGATATGATACTTTTACAAATTTTTCACGAAGGTCAATATTTTTAAAATGTCTACACGCGATAGGTATTCATACTCATTCCACTAATAAATACATGGTAGTAACTGGAAGGAGGCTGTAGGACGGTAATATGCAATTAGAATTAGCAAGCAGTGTTCCACTGGATCTGGTTCAGTAAACGCTATGTCTGATATCTAGGGAGAGCATTCATCTGCTTGCTATACGAGATATTAATATGTATAGTAGTGATTATGGCTGTAATCACAAATGTAAAATATAAAAGCAATAAGTTGATCCATTACTTTTGTTAGTTGATTAACTCGATACACTATGTTAATGAATAAGAGTCTGATTTTACTAAATTATAATGTTTTACAAAGCATTAATTTTGGATGTGTCCTTTTTATGATGTAAGTTTTTATATATAAGAAGGATTTCGCCTATGTAGATGTGAAAGCCAGACTTTGACGAGGAAACTGTTTTACCTCTTATCACCCCATGTTACTCTACCGTTTATCATAATTTCAAAATTACAACATACGTCATTTCATTTGAATCATTCGAAGAGGAAAAATCAATTTAAGGGTTTACTAAAAAATTCTCTTAATTATAGATAATAAAAATTAAAGTATTATAAGTAAAATTATAAACAAAATTAGTTTAAAAACAGAAAATATAGTTAGGTAGAGGTATTTTCTAATAGTTTTGGACACCCTTCTAATTTATTTCAATACGAAAATAATTCAAATTAATGGGGGGTTTAATTTTAAATTGTTTGAACTGAATAATTTTCAACATAATCGTATAATCCAGTCGTTACTAAACTTAACCAATATGGTGTAAGATTTAATAAAAGCAGCTTTTAACTTCAAATAAACCAATTTTTTAATCTATTAAATTCGATAAATGAAAAGACCCAGGAAAACTGAGTGCAGTTAGTACAGGAAAATTTATTAACCTTAAACTGTAATTACAATAAGACATAAAAATAATTCTGAATTCTATAATATTCTATACAAATCAGCATTTGGCTGAGGTACCTTTATAAAGGGGTTTACAAAGGGGTTACAGTAACATGGAACTTAATATTAGAATTAATACATAAATTTGTATTTATTCTAATTTTAATTTTTTAATAATTTATATGCCAAATTATATATTTTCTTGTTTTAACTATATTTAAGTGTTTTTATTTAATTTATTATCCTATATGAAATGTAGTTAGACGTCTCCGAGCATTAAGTAATATTTATCCCCAATTAATTCCTTCCTTAGCTAGTCTCACCCAAGTTGCTCCTCCACAAATCTTTTTTAAATCATCTTCTTAGGGTCTTTTGGGGTTTCCTCTTTTCCTTATATATTCTCTCGGATATCATTAGCTAATTTTCTTGGTGCACCATCACAATTTTCTATAAGGTTGTCCCTTTGACTATATTGTTCATTCCTGTATTCTAAATCTAACTTTATTTATTTCTATCTTTTCTCTGAGCTGAGCTGCATTCTTCTGCCTGGTTAATAACCATAAAAGCCATAATTCTTAATTGTATTATTGTTGTATAAAAGTAATGTGTTTTTTACTGATACCATTAAAACAGTAAAGCATTTGTTGATAAAAGGGCTGNTATATATATATATATATCGAGGATGCAGTAGGGACCATCAAGAGACTGGGAAAGAAAATAACTAAATAAATGATGACACGTAAGGTCGGAGGCTGAGAAGATGGATGACTCTAAGACCTGAGAAGTGTATCAAATGAAATTTCTTAGCTCCCGTTCCTCGTCTCTCGTAAGCCCTAAAAAATAAAGTAGATAGCGACTTTCTTCGTTACTTAAGCACTAAAATCTATCCTATAATATTTCTTGATTTATTTATTGCATTTTTCTGCAGCTTGAGACAATGAAATACAACCAGACTCTACAAAATATTAATCAAATCAAGCATTCTCTCTTAAAAATGCAATTTTTAAGAGAATTGACAATAAATACATCTGAGAAAGATGAATACGAATGATTTATTTCTAACTGTTCCGCGGTAATATACTGAACAATATATCTATAGAGAAACTGCTATTTTAGTTTTTTCCAAAAAAAAAAAAAGTTACAGCGAGTAAATAACCATGAATCAATCAACCTTTAATACCCTAAATACTGCCTTAGTACCAACCTCAATAAACTTTATTAACCTTAAACTGTAATTACAATAAGACATAAAAATAATTCTGAATTCTATAATATTCTATACAAATCAGCATTTGGCTGAGGTACCTTTATAAAGGGGTTTACAAAGGGGTTACAGTAACATGGAACTTAATATTAGAATTAATACATAAATTTGTATTTATTCTAATTTTAATTTTTTAATAATTTATATGCCAAATTATATATTTTCTTGTTTTAACTATATTTAAGTGTTTTTATTTAATTTATTATCCTATATGAAATGTAGTTAGACGTCTCCGAGCATTAAGTAATATTTATCCCCAATTAATTCCTTCCTTAGCTAGTCTCACCCAAGTTGCTCCTCCACAAATCTTTTTTAAATCATCTTCTTAGCGTCTTTTGGGGTTTCCTCTTTTCCTTATATATTCTCTCGGATATCATTAGCTAATTTTCTTGGTGCACCATCACAATTTTCTATAAGGTTGTCCCTTTGACTATATTGTTCATTCCTGTATTCTAAATCTAACTTTATTTATTTCTATCTTTTCTCTGAGCTGAGCTGCATTCTTCTGCCTGGTTAATAACCATAAAAGCCATAATTCTTAATTGTATTATTGTTGTATAAAAGTAATGTGTTTTTTACTGATACCATTAAAACAGTAAAGCATTTGTTGATAAAAGGGCTGTAATTAAATTTAGAAAAAAGGCAGACCATTAAATCATAAAAGCATCGTTACCTTTGGTAAGAGAAGCGATGAAAGTCAACACATACACGACATGAGTTTAGAGCGGTTCATTCTGTTGGCTATTATATACTTTGGTAATAGTTAAAGCTATAATGTGGAACACAGGCCTCGCTTCATTGATTAACTTAGTGTTCCTACTCCGAGAGAAAATGTTATCAAAGATAAATATTAATATAGTTCATAAATAAATAAGTTAACAAATAACTACTTAACATGAAAACGTACAAAATTATACTGTAGTATTGTGAACCAAAATATTTAACAAATTAAGCGGTAATGTAGAGATTATTTATAATAGGGATATTATTATTTAGCTTTAAGTAGTTGAAAAATATTATGATATACCTGACTTAGGGTAAGTGTCCATCTGAGACTAAATCTCGAGAGCTAGTCTCGAGATTAGTCTCAGAACCTTATCCACTTGAGAACAACATCAGCCTTTCTCGAGTCTCGGAGAGTCGGCGAGTCTCCGAGACTAGTCTCAGCCCCATGTCCACTAGCGATTTCAATCTCGAGAGCGAGTCTCGATACTAAAAGTCTCAGATGGACACTTACCCTTAGCTCGCATATCCCCCACCTTTGGCTCCTTAATCCTTCTATCTATAGCCCTATTCTAACCCCTCTTTGTACTGTTATTTTAAGTCATAAAAGCTTGTAAAGTAAATATTTAGCAAATCACCTACATCTTTCACCTACTATACTAACACTTACACTGAAGATGATGTACATGTCGAAACACGTATGTTTATTAATATAGAATTGTGGTGACTACTGTTGTAAAACTTTTATTAACCTCTCTAGTCATAATTATGAAATGGTACCACAAAATCTCATTCAAAACAACCAATTAAGAGCAGTCACATTTAGGATTTATATTAAAATGCACTTTTTCATCCGTGGCGATAAAGAAAGGAAATATACAGCAGTAGTTTGCGTTTGCACAACTGTACTGTATCATGCACATGCATTAATTATAACCGAGTGGCACCCCCCCCCCCCCCCCTTCACAACCGTCCTACCGTCCCATATGCAACCTTCTTTATATTCACCTCCAGCTACTTTTCAACTATTATTAAAAATGTATCACTTCCCTACACAAAAACCTTATGCTTGTATCAAGTTGAAATTTTACATGCCTATTTCTTTAGTATGTTACACGATGTAAATTAAGTTTCATTTACGTTAAAAAGAATAAAATTAATAAGTTAACTAGTACACACACAACCATTATTTTCTGCCAAAACACTATATTCCCAATAGTTATTTTGCAATTTTGATAAAAATAACTTCTAATAGAGTTTTAACAACCTTAATAATACAATGTAACGATAGAAAGCTTAGATCACACTCTCACCAGTTCTATCTATTACAAAACAATCCAGAAATGAACATAGATGAGGTCAGGATAATCAAGGACAGAATATAACTCAAAGAATACACTGGGTTAAATTAAACCATTTGTAATTGAACGAAAAAAATGAAAATAGAAAAAAGATAAGCTTAAGATATGATACTTTTACAAATTTTTCACGAAGGTCAATATTTTTAAAATGTCTACACGCGATAGGTATTCATACTCATTCCACTAATAAATACATGGTAGTAACTGGAAGGAGGCTGTAGGACGGTAATATGCAATTAGAATTAGCAAGCAGTGTTCCACTGGATCTGGTTCAGTAAACGCTATGTCTGATATCTAGGGAGAGCATTCATCTGCTTGCTATACGAGATATTAATATGTATAGTAGTGATTATGGCTGTAATCACAAATGTAAAATATAAAAGCAATAAATTGATCCATTACTTTTGTTAGTTGACTAACTCGATACACTATGTTAATGAATAAGAGTCTGATTTTACTAAATTATAATGTTTTACAAAGCATTAATTTTGGATGTGTCCTTTTTATGATGTAAGTTTTTATATATAAGAAGGATTTCGCCTATGTAGATGTGAAAGCCAGACTTTGACGAGGAAACTGTTTTACCTCTTATCACCCCATGTTACTCTACCGTTTATCATAATTTCAAAATTACAACATACGTCATTTCACTTGAATCATTCGAAGAGGAAAAATCAATTTAAGGGTTTACTAAAAAATTCTCTTAATTATAGATAATAAAAATTAAAGTATTATAAGTAAAATTATAAACAAAATTAGTTTAAAAACAGAAAATATAGTTAGGTAGAGGTATTTTCTAATAGTTTTGGACACCCTTCTAATTTATTTCAATAAGAAAATAATTCAAATTAACCAATCTGGTGTAAGATTTAATAAAAGCAGCTTTTAACTTCAAATAAACCAATTTTTTAATCTATTAAATTCGATACATGAAAAGACCCAGGAAAACTGAGTGCAGTTAGTACAGGAAAAAATTTACGAGTGCACCAATAGTTAAAACAATCGAGTGGAAATGGAACTAATGGGCTGATTCGTATTAAAAGTTTTCAAGGCACGAGTCCTTGGCATGAAGCCATTAAAAGGAAACAATTCGTTTTTCAGTCTATAGTTAAGCTTCTTTTAAGCACGAGTATTTTTCAACGGAACGTTCTTGGACCAGAAATCCTCTCTGAGATGTAACATTTCTTATTTTTATTTTAACTATTCCTTTTCGTTGTTTTACTCTCTTCTAAGTTCCGAAACAATGATTATTACATAGAATAGAAAATTTAACTGGACTTTATTTTTCGTTACCAAGGTATTACATAGGTTCACAGAAAACACATAAGACATAATAATGAGGCTACAGAGAAAAGTAATCAGATCTTTCTTAATGGCACTTCACTTTCGTCGGCAGTAAGCCACGATTTTGGTATCCAAATACAGCGAGAGTGTTTAACTAGACAACACTCTCTCGCGTCAACCCATTAGAATGGTTACAGAGAAACGTAATCAAACCTTTCTTAATGGCACTTTACTTTTCGTCGGCAGTAAGCCACGATTTTGGTATCCAAATACAGCGAGAGTGTTTAACTAGACAACACTCTCTCGCGTCAACCCATTAGAATGGTTACAGAGAAACGTAATCAAACCTTTCTTAATGGCACTTTACTTTTGTCGGCAGTAAGCCACGATTTTGGTATCCAAATACAGCCAGAGTGTGTAACTAGACAACACTCTCTCGCGTCAACCCATAAGAATGGCTACAAAGAAACGTAATCAGGTCTTTCTTAATGGCACCTTCACCTTCGTCGGCAGTAAGCCACGATTTTGGTATCCAAATACAGCCAGAGTGTGTAACTAGACAACACTCTCTCGCGTCAACCCATAAGAATGGCTACAAAGAAACGTAATCAGGTCTTTCTTAATGGCACCTTCACCTTCGTCGGCAGTAAGCCACGATTTTGGTATCCAAATACAGAGAGAGTGTTTAACTAGACAACACTCTCTCACGTCAACCCATTAGAATGGTTACAGAGAAACTCAATCATGTCTTTCTTAATGGCACCTTCACCTTCATCGGCAGTAAGAAAAGCTCTAATTATGCGAAAACAGCAAGTGATAAACTAGTCAACGCTGTCTCGTCTTGCAGCTGCAGTCAGTGCCTAGTAGGCCACGTGTCTTTGCTTCCCCTAGTCTCCCCCTTAGCCCACCCCCGTACCTAACTGATATCGACCCTACTAGCTCCATGGCGCCCGTATAAGCCAGACCACAAATCGATACTTAGCGTCTGTCAGTCTATACTCTTCTCCTCCTTAGTTTGTATGGAACTTTCAAAACTAGACTAACTTGCAGCGAAATTACATATTTACCTTGATAGCAGGGGAACGACCTTAACACAATTTCCGCGCCATCATAATACCTCCTCTCTAACTCATCTAAGAATATGGGAAAGTAAAAAAGAAAGGTTTCTTATACTTCTTTTTGTAGTAAAAAAAACTAATATTAGCACCAAGTATTTTTACCAAACTAAAATGTCAGCATATAACATAATATTGTTTGTTTTTGTTAAATAATAATTAGGAAATTATTTTAATTATTTACATATTGTTATAAATGTTCATTAATAACTCTAAACCAAACATTTCAATGGCTTAAGTGTATTATCTACATATTTTGGTAAATATTAATTATTAATTCAACTTTTCCACTATTTAATCTCTATTGTAATTTCTGACGTAGATTTTAATAAATTCTTTTTTTTTTTTTTTTGGAAATTTAGCAAGAAGTTTAATGTATCTGAGCAAATTTGGAACACATGTAAGAACACATCTCTGGTAAACATACTGGTATAGTTTCATCCCCTAATACTCGCTCATTTTTTTTTTAAAAAATGGAAAGTCCCCTTAATAATGTATTCATCGCTATATCTCGAAACTCGAGGACGCTGTTATAGCCAAACTTGATATAAGGTTTGTTCCAACTCCCCTATTTGTGACTGTAACGTCCTTTGTATCGTCCTGTGGATCGTTAGGGAATTGTTGAGGACAGGTTCGCATGCGTTCACAAAAATCAATGTCCTGTAATAAAATCATGACAGGTTGGAACGAGTTTAGAACTATAACAAAACATAAAAAAAAAAAAAAATCATGGAAACCTAACAGTAGGGAACCTTCCTGATGGCATGTGTGAAAATTGACACAACTGCTCATGTCATACAAACCAGCACCAGAGGATCACCCATTTTCATTTAAAATGGCAAATAATATTTATATGTGTGTCAGTTGTAAATTTAAAGAAGACCATACTCTACAAAATGTTTCGCAAGAATGTTAAAGCTTGATTTACTGAGTAAGTTGTTTTGGTTTGGAGGAAAGGCAAGATAAATGAGGTAGAGGAAGAAGGTATATGGGCGTTTCCAAGGCTCCCATGTCGCAAACTAGATAAAACACCAAAGCAATACTTACACATCAGTCAGTATGTTCTAACATAAGATACACAGAGTAAAACATGTAAAAAAGTACTACTTTATTTTTTTTACTGCATCGATCATCATTCATTTAGGTACAACGCGTCCACTTTTGAAGAGCATAAATAATAACTTTTACACCCTAGGCTCTAGAGTACAATTTAAACATTTATGAGTGTGGCAATAATTGTATGCTTATACAATCTATTAATGTCAAATTTATTTTAATTTTACCCTCGTTTTTTAAAATATGTCAAAATTGTTTTGATTTTTTACAATAATGAAAGTATCAATATAGCAAAATTAAAAAATCGGTCCGAGACAACTCAGACAAACTTTCTCATATATGTACATTTAATTATTATTGGAAATTTCATCAAAAATATCATAAAAATAACTTCTCCCGGGCGGGGAATCGAACCCGGGCTCTCTCCATCCGCGTTTTAAGCTATTATCTCAGGAACTAGATTTTTCCCGGAAAACGGCTTATACCATTAGATTCGTATTTAAATTGACTACATTTTAGAATTTTTTAATCAAAATCGTCGGAACCGTTCTCGAGAAATAATTTTTTTTTGTGTTTTTTCAGAGTTTTTGGGGGGTAGCGCCCCCAAATGTGGGGCTAAAATTAATTTCTCGATTTCGCCTCGGGGTATGATTTTTCTGAACATGTATGCCAAATTTCATCAAAATCGGCCCAGTAGTTTAGGCTCCAGGCGTCTGCACAGACAGACGACAGACAGACATTTTTTAAAAACCACTTATTTGGACTCAGGGGACCTCAAAACGTGTATATCCATCAAAATCTCAAAATCGAATTTTCGCGCCATCACAATACTTTCTCTTTATATGAGAAAGTAAAAAAAGGCAGACGGTTCAATTTAATCAGAGGCTTTTTTTTTTAGCAAAATTAAAAAAAGGGCTGACGGTTGAAATTAATCTGAGGCTATCTGCGGGCTATTTACGACAAAGCAATCCAAATTTTTACCAATTTCCCACAAATCGAAAACTTCCAAGGCAAATTCCAATTTTGGACAAACAATAAAAATCAGATAAGTACTTTTGAAAATATAGGCGAAAATAAATGAATGTTCGTGCGCATGTAAAAGAGACACAGTAAACTTAAGGTTACTTATGGGACCAACAATGGGCTAATTATAACATACAATTTAAACTTCAATAAATTTATATGGTAGGTCATAATTAGAGTAGTTTTAAAATATGTTGGTTCGTATAAAAAAATGCTCCATGATGTCTAAGACGAATTTCTGTCTTGGAATTTTTATAATCGGAGACCTAAAAAAAATTCGTTCTTTGGAAGGAACCTATAGTTTCCGTTACCTTCGGGAAGATCGGAAGCAAATTTTCACAACTGTATATTAATGTATAAATAAGTAACTACAATAAAATGGAAAATTGGAAAAATAAAAAAAGTTTCGAGATAAAAATAACAAAGAGACAACAGCAAATAACAACAATCCACAGATCTAAAGTGAAATAAAGCAGAAAAAGAAACTTGGAGAGAAAATTCGTCTAATGTCAGACCATTTGCCTCACTTAATTTGAATCTCTTCTTACTCTTTTCCGTCAATTTCCTTGCAATTTTACCGTCACTCCAATAGCTCTAAACTTTATAGGTTTTCTTTTCTTAGAGCTTTTCCTACAGTCTCTCCTAATATTAATGTTTGTTTTAGGTCCAAGAGTTAAAATAGTTTCTACTAAACCGAGATAGACGGGCTTTAGAGTAAGAGAGAGAGAAATACAAGAGGAATTTGCACAAGAAAGCACAGGATTCAAAAGGGCGACTAAGGTCGTCGAGAAGGCATTAATCTCAGTAAAGAATCCACTTGAATCTGAATTACAAATCTTCTTACTCTACTCCAACTATTAGAGAATGCCAACCCATAGAACAACTGGGCTAAACTCAAATTTAATCTAAATAAATAAAATTTAAGTTATTTCTGTTCATTGATTAAGAATTCGGAAATTGTTGGATAATTTCTTATTTCATACATAACAAAATCCGGCTTTAACTCTAGGCTTATCTGTGTGTATCAATGTCGCTGGTCCGACTTTATAGATGCAAAACTGGCTACACAAAATCCTTTAATTTTTGTTGCAGTGGTGTGCAGTATGTTGTAGGCTTGGTTTCGTAAAAGAAAAAATATTGTATAGGAAATCAGTTATACAATAAAATAAGACAATCAAATAGTGCGGCACATACCTTCCTCACATCCTATCATATATGTATATAATATACATGTAAGGAACGAGATAAAAAGTTTATATTATAAGTTACAGTTTTTTGATACCTCTTTCATTCCAGGTCTGCACAAACATTTTTATGGACGTTAAATTTAAAGAATTTACTCAAATATTCAATAAGCCATCGCGTTTTGATGTTTCATTGAGTTGAATTTATTTCGTCTCAAAATATTTAAACAATTCTTCATAAAAAATAATAGAAGAAAACTTGACTACTTCTGAGTTTGAACCCCTCCCAAAAACATTCGTGTCTCTTTACGTGCTGCGGTTGGTTAAATTCTAGTCTCTTACTTCAGACGAAGGTATTTTATTATTTAATGATAGTAAATTCGAATTATGATCATTTACTTTTTAAGGACACGATGTTAATAGCTAAATAATAACTTCAGCTAACATCTTTTATACAAAGAAATAATAGTAAGTGTCTTTAACAAAATATTTTTGCTTGCAAGCTTACCGAAGGTAACAAAATCTATGAGATCGTTCAGAAGAAATAACTCCAAGAAAGAAATACGTTTCAGACATCAGGGGACATTTTTGGTCCCGTGTCAGGCTGAGAGGCAAATAATTTTATTATGCTTAGGTCCTTATGGATTTATTAAGTTTTTATTTTCTGCAATGCATTCTAGTGACCTATCATTTTTAAAATCGATTCTTAGGCAATAGACAATAGAAGGTTCTCACAGGTTCTAGCAAAAAAAGACCAAGCTATAACTTTTAACTTTAATTTAAAAGTTTGAGAGTAAGAGCTGCTAAGAAAAGAGGAAAATAATGTGTCCTATTTCATTATTTATGGAAAAAGGAAAATAAGAAAACAAGATTTTGTTTAATGCATGTATATATTTTATTCGATTAATTATTCATGCATAATACGAAAATGTATAAGGAGCGGATATACATAGATATACAGAGTATCCATGTAAAAAGTTAGCCTTGCGGATTTATTAACAAAAAAGTAAGAAGCACGTATTGATTATTTTCAAGACTAAAACAGACCGAATAATATAAAAGGTAAAATTAATTTAAATTTCAGTAATATAATTCCAAAGAATATAAAAAGAAGTCTAGCCAATTAATAAACTAAAACATTTTACAATACCGAAAAGGCAGAGTAAGAATATATTTTAAGAAGAAAAAGTGTTGGAAGTGCTAAATTATAGCTCCTAATATGTCTACAGAAAGGGTCGTGCCTACATGTAGGCCATTTGTTTTGCTCTTGGTAGAAGAATGAGCTCAGATATAGAAGGATTTCATTCGATACATGTCATCCTTTAAGTCCATAGTATTACTTCAAGAAACTTATCCACTATTTTATCGCAGAAGTGCTAAAGGAATAGTAGTTTTCTTTTATTTTCCAATAATATGTTAGCATTAACATCTCTAAGATATAAATAACCTACACTCTCAGACACCACCACACTCTTAAAAAAATCTAATACACCACAAATTTGTTAAATTTTAAATGCACTTATTAAGGTTAATAGTCAATGAGAGTTATGAGAGTAAATTAGACCAGTAGCACATTAGATTTAATATAAGGACCTTCATAAAAAAATTATTTTTGGTTAAATAAAAGTTGAAAATAAAGCTTAGAAATAAATAAATCGGCCCAAAAAATGTTTAAAACAATGGTTCAGAGAAACCTTAGTACATTATATAAAAATAATACCTAGCGTAATTTAATGGTTTAAAACAGTACATTACGCGTCTAGTGTGGAAAGTAGTATTTTGCATGCAAGCGTGGAGTTTGCAGCCGAGCGCCAATGAGGGTAGTAAAACCACACGAGGAAAGCAAAATGCCGTTTTCGCACGAGTTGCGTACCGTACTTAATCCACGATTTTTTAAAAGTTACTTTAATTAAACAAACAGCAAATTAGTTTTGTTATAAGTAAACAAATAGGCTAATCGTGCGATAAGGTGAAGAATTATGAAACACGCATGCGCAATGAAGACAAATACGAAAAGAATCACTTTCTGCGCATCTTAACAGAGATAAAATGTTCATATTTCGTATTAATCGTAGATAAAATAGTTATAATAGATTTACTTTTGTTAATAAATATACTGGTGTTAAAAAAAGGAACACCCTATTTATTATAAACCTGCTTCAGAACTTTTAATTATTCCTTTTTTCCAATTCTAATTATGAGTAGAAATAGGGGGGGGGGGG
>KZ651451.1:218428-243110 GCA_001010745.2 Gerris buenoi | reverse complement strand
GGGGGGGGGGGGGGATTATAACAATAAAACTAATAGAATTTAGCTATACGTTTTATGATTTGTATTTATAATATATCAAGTAAATAAATCTTATTTTAAAACTGTTTATACTGCAAGTATATCATTTGTATTATATAAATGATTGACAAATACATATATAAAACAACAAATTTAATTTAGGTATGATCTTCTTTAACTAGAATATTTTTTTCTAAAAAATAAACTAATACATTTGGAGATCAATAGGGTATCAATATTAAATTGTTAGAGAAAAAAAATCAAACATAAACGGATGTTCGTTGGATAAGAGATAATATACTCATTCACTCATGCATATTTATGGAAAGGCAGATGAAGACTATAGAAAAGAAAAAGCTGCGTCTTAGAAAGAATTCTCAAAGTGCTGGAACCTTAGGCTCCGGTCGGCAGCCTGAGAGGTATAATACAATGCGTGCGCCAACTCAACTGAAGCATACTCTCAAATATAGCATCTAGGTGAAAGGAGACTACTGAATGTAAAAAAAAAACTAAGAAAATATAAGGCCTTCACAAAAAGATTTGTAGCTCTACATTTGCCCTATATAAAGGTCATCTTTTATTCAAAAAGAATTTCTAAAAAGTAGACGATATTAAATAGAGGAAAAAAGTAATTACAAGCAACATCAAAATGAGATTGATAATGATGAAAAATTCTTAATTTACTTTTCTTTAAAAACATTCTCACGATTAAAAAGTACACGTACCTACTCCTATTTTCAGAAGAGTTATTAAAACTATCATTTTATAAGGAGTTCCGGCTTACAAATTATAAATATAAATCAAAATTAGTACCACACAGACTATAAGCTTTAGAAAATAAATATGAATTACATAATAATCGAGCAGATAAAGTGCATATAAAAGTGGCAGTCTAACATGAAGCTAGAATTTTGATTACATGAATCTTTTGTCGCCCTATAAAATGTGGTGGGATAAGTTAGTCTACAGGATGGTAGATTACTTAGCAGGATTACTCAGCCTATGGTGGAGAGCAGCCAAATCACTTTTACATCCTCGGAAAATATTATTTTTAAGATCCTGAGTACAAAATTAGTTAGTAGACCAAAAATCAAATTAATGTTGGTTTGTAACTAGACAAGTTAGTTAAAATATTTCTTAAAATCAGAGTGATCGTATACAGCTAGTGACAAACTAACATCAACTTAATTTTTGGTCCACTAACTAACTAATTCGAGCGGGAAATGGCTGCTCTCTGCTGATCCGTTTTACCTCAATATAGTTTTTTATGGCCAAGCTATGTCGTACAAACGTACTAAGCTTATCACATATTATTAAATAGCACCAAAAGATAAAATACACATAATTCTAACTTGATGTTAGTCAGTCACTTTTGAGCACGCTCGTAGACTATAAATAGAAAACCCTTATTGAATTATAATAGCGAAGAATATAGAATAATAATGAACAAATGACAAGAAAAACGTTATTAAAAAAAAAAAAAGTGTAAAAAATCTAATCAGATTCCAAATAAGACCGTTTAATTATAGGAAAAAAATATAAATTAAAGGAATAAATTACACTTAAGAGGAATATTACTTAATCAGAGATCCCTTACCTACCTTTAAATTATTATTAGGATGATGGCTTTTTAGATATTTAACACTGTATTGTTTCAATGAGGCATGCTACCAATACCAAGAAATGATTTAACAACACGAGATTTAACAAAAACTATGTGAATGAAAAATTAATGAGTATAATTGATAATAAAGGCAAGAAGTATATATTCCTAAGTAATATTAAAAAATATTTGCTGCCACACCACGTAAAATGTAAAATGATAATAATTATTACTTTAAACTAAAACTAATCAAGAAATTTATTCAAATGGGGAGTCCAACCCGGAGAACTAATTCACGTATCGGACAAGTAGAGGGACAACGAGCAACTGACAGCTTTTCAGAAAATAGCGCATGAGCTGAATAATCCCTATAGGTTCTGCTGCCAACACTCGCTCTCCATAGCCTTCAATAGTTTGAAAAGCGTCCTGACATTTCACTCTTATTCAGAGAAGGGCCTTTACAGCCCTAGGATACAGCTTCGAAATGTCAAACACTTCAAACCACGGATTAAATAGATGCTAAAAGTTTTAGAAGGAATAAGTTTGTTTTTTTTTAGAGAAAATTAAAAGAAAATAACCGGAAAAAATAAGAGGAGAATAAAGCAGATAAGAATATAACATCGTAGAAAAAAATTATAATGGATTTAACATCAAAAGTTTAACCTGATACCTAAATTCATCTTTATTTTTCTTGAACACACCAGATAATGTTCTACCATTTGAAAATAGGAGAATAAAGGAGATAAGAATGTAACATCGTAGAAAACATTTATAATGGATTTAACATCAAAAGTTTAACCTGATACCTAAATTCATCTTTATTTTTCTTGAACACATCAGATAATGTTCTACCATTTGAAAACAGGAGAATAAAGCAGATAAGAATGTAATATCGTAGAAAACATTAATAATGGATTTGACATCAAAAGCTTAAACCTACCTAATTCATCTTTATTTTTCACAAACAAAGATGAATTTCTATCATTTGAACTTTTTTTTTTTTGCTTGACTAAATCAACATACTTCTTTAGATCATGTATTCAACCAATATAATGTATCATGAATAGAACACAGCAAAAAATAAAAATGAAGTGTAATGATGCAGTATTAGTTTATTTATGTTTATTTGTAGAGAATAAAAGGTAACAATGCTTAAGGTAGGATATAAATAGCTCAGAGTGGCTAAAGAATAAATTTTGATAAAAATAGATGAATATTGATAAGGTAGGCTTACTTAACTTGATCTCTAATCAATCAGGACACTTAGGTTAGGGTGATCAATACTAGGGAAAAATGTATTATAACAAAACGAAAGCTATGTATTTTGTAATACACACTATGAATACTGATGCACGTAAAAAGGTTCGTACAAAAAGCACGAAAGATATTCCTGTGCCGCTCTGTGTTTTATCTCTATCGTTTCGAGTGTTGCCACAAGAAAAAAAAAAAAAGATTAGATAGTGTAGTGACAACGGAAGGAGGGTTTCATTTGGTGAATATAAATATTTAGATAAGGTGTCGAGTAGTACAATACATATAAATTATGCTACTACTGCCTATCAGCCGAGTAAAANACTCTTATTCAGAGAAGGGCCTTTACAGCCCTAGGATACAGCTTCGAAATGTCAAACACTTCAAACCACGGATTAAATAGATGCTAAAAGTTTTAGAAGGAATAAGTTTGTTTTTTTTTAGAGAAAATTAAAAGAAAATAACCGGAAAAAATAAGAGGAGAATAAAGCAGATAAGAATATAACATCGTAGAAAAAAATTATAATGGATTTAACATCAAAAGTTTAACCTGATACCTAAATTCATCTTTATTTTTCTTGAACACACCAGATAATGTTCTACCATTTGAAAATAGGAGAATAAAGGAGATAAGAATGTAACATCGTAGAAAACATTAATAATGGATTTGACATCAAAAGCTTAAACCTGATACCTAACTTCATCTTTATTTTTCTCAAACACAGATGAAATTCCATCATTTGAACTTATTTTTCTTGCTTTACTAAATCAACATACTTCTTTAGAACATGTAAACCAATATAATCTATCATGAATAGAGCACAGCAAAAACTAAAAATGAAGAGCAATGATAAATATTACTTTATTTATATTATATTCATGGTAGAGAAAAAAATGTATTTTAACAAAACGAAAGCTATTTTGTAATACACACTATGAACACTGATGCACGTAAAAAGGTTCGTACAAAAAGCACGAAAGATATTCCTGTGTAGCTCTGTGTTTTATCACTATCATTTTGAGTGTTGCCACAAGAAAAACAAACGATTAGATAGTGTAGTGTAGTGACAACGGAAAGAGGGTTTCATTTGGTGAATATAAATATTTAGATAAGGTGTCGAGTAGTACAATACATATAAATTATGCTACTACTGCCTATCAGCCGAGTAAAATGACACTGTAGGAAGAGCATAAACTAAAAATAGGTTATAAATGCAGTTGTAAATAACCCTGATAGTTTACTAATAGAGATGGAAAGGCGCCAAACAAATCAAAAGAAAATAAGGTGCCGTCACACATTTTTTATCACAAGTTCATTACACCGTTCCTTCCTTTACACGTAATTTATTTTATTAATGAAAAAACACCTAAACATATGAGTAAAACTAGATATTGAGTATTTCAACACCTAACTGTAACCTGAAATATGAATAATATAAAACCCTTTAAAGCAGCTTCAAGCATCGTTTAAATCATTACCGTAGTGGTAGTGAATTGGTATTTAAATATTTGGGTTCAATACTGACGTCATTAGAAAACAGCTGATTTTGACACGTGATAATTATAGCTGTGGAAGAAGTTTATGTTTGTACGGTCAATGAGTTTACCCAGGAGGGAAACATAAAACTGCGCATGCCCTAATAATACGATCTCAATCTCAATGCAGTCAGGTGTTTATATGTAACTGAAGGTGTGTTCAATACGATACAGTAAAGAATTTTGAGATGAACTATATTCAATTCGGTGAGTTAACATATAAAGGTACCGTATTCAGATCGTTTTTGTTACACCATGTACACGTAAATAATATTAGAGAGGGAGAGGTGAGATGCACATAAACAATTATAAGGTCAATAGTTTAACCCTACTGCACATGTGCAATTACCTATATTAAATAAGAATTTGAAAAAAAAGCTATTAAATTAGAAATTAAATAATGATTTCGTTCAACATTACTCAAGTTAAATGCTTTTTAATGTCGAGAAAAAGTTTTTCTTACCAAGAAATTTTCTTGTAATAATTGTTTTCTTTCAAGAAAAAGAAGAGAAAGAAGAAGAAGAGTAGGATACAATTTGTAGAATAAAGCGTATTCTTTCTAAAGGATACAAAAGCTGCTAAAAACAAAATTAAAAATCTATACTTGGAAAGAATACGAAGTTAATTTACCAACTCGGAAAAAAGGTAATTTTAAAAGAATACAACTTTGTAAGTAATAAAAGTACAAAAGTAAAATTAGCGGTTCAACTACTAAACAAACCTAAAAACCTGATATTATTGTTAGATATTCCATTAATTTAAAATGAGGATAAAATCTAATGTTTCATCGTTAAAAGTTCATTAACAGAAAGTAATATTTTAGATAGACAGCTGAAAAGAAAAAAATTTGAAAGGAATAAATGAGATAGATTCGGGTAGAAGTTATACAAGGAAGCGATAATACACTTTAGAATTTAAGACTGAATAAAGAAAAACGGCAAAAAATCAATTTGTTTGACGTAACTTTTAGAGGGTAAAAGCTAAAATGAACATAAAGCGTAGCGGCGGTTCAGAAAATCAAATTATTTCTGTAGTATGGCAAGATTCGGTTTGTTATAACTGCTTGGAAAAGTTATAAAATAGTTTTGATTGGAGGCAAGTTGGGATCCGACAGTGTTAATCTGTGTTACTCACAAAGTTCGTACTTTCCTTGCCCAGCAAAGATGTTGAAGTAGAAAGAACACTTCCAAACAGTAGGACAAGTAGCGTAACAGTGGGAGTTAGAGAAAGCCTCCGAGCATAGAGCCTCTAATTGGATACACAAGCAAGTAAATACAACCAAACGGCGTAATTGAGTTTTGCTAAAAAGGAACGAAAAATAAGAGCTTGAAAAATACAACGAAGATAACAAGGTTTAAGATAACTCAAGAGAATAATAAGGAACGAAATGAAAAGGAGATTAATGATGAGTCCGTGGGTTTTTATACTAGATAGAACCATGAAAAACTAGCTTTAAAGCACGATAAATAATAGATATCTTGATGGGTAGAACAGAAAGTGTAGGCGAACATAATATGTACCATCAGCGACAACTTTAATGACCTAAATTAATTCTACGATAAGCGAATTAAGGTAGGAATTCGGACAACGTAATGAAGACTAATTTAGATAAAAGGCAAGGTTTTTATCGGGCATCTTTAAGAGAATCTGCCTTCCTCAAACCTATTTAATAACGTTGTCAAACAAGAAACAAACAAACTAGGTCGACGACAATCTATGTTAACTAAAACATATCATAGTTATTAAATTGCTGCATTTCCATTATGTAAATAAGATAATATAATATGTTTCTAACCGACTCAATTCACTTAAATAAACATAAAATGCATTTCAAATCTGCAATACTGCTAGAATCGGCATAGTAGTTTAAAAATAGTTTTTTGATAATTAGTATGGCACATAGCTTCCTCGCGTCTTATTTATTATAAATTAATGATTTTATAGCATTAAAACCGATCATTGTCAAAATTAGTTAATTTTCCTCCCGCTTTTTAAATCTGTCAAAATCATTATTATTATTTTTTTTTTTTACATGAACTGCGGCATCAATTTATAAAAATATAAAGAAAAGAGCGCAAACGGTTGAAATTATCAGATGAGTACTTTTGAATATATATAGGTAAAATAAATTTATGTTTGAGAGCATGTGGAAGAGAAATAAATAGAAGGAGAAGGTTGTTACTTATAATATACATACAACTTTGTTTTGGTTCGCAAAAAATTAGTGAAAGACCGACACACAGACATGGAACAAACAATGTATTCTGAAGTCTAAAAACGGATTTTGTCTTGGAATGTTTGAAATCGGAGACTACAAATGTTTACATAGCATCCGTTAATTTCAGTAGCTCGAAAGCAATAATCTAATTTCACTAAATTAACATGAAATCAAATTTAATTTGTCATATATGAGTTAGTGGTTTTTACTATTTTTTTATATTAATCATTTTGATAAGCAGTTTCCAGTCACAATAAAATTGTATTAAGAATTCGTAAAAGGACATCACTATTCTGCAAATTTACTATAACATTTTACCTGGGTCTTGGATACATTGGACACACTACACACTAGTAATGTCAAAAGCTTTTATTTGATGAAAGACAAGTGAGACAAGGCCGTGGAACATCTAAACTCCAACCATGCGTATATGAATTCCACTCTCAATTACGTAACTGCCCCCTGCAACAATGATTCCCATTCTGTCTCATCAAACCGACCTGTCTGATGACAAATATTTTTATTCCAAAAAATATGATTTCACTACCTATGAAAAATAAATGTAAAACTAAACAAGTTCGCATGGTCGCACAACTTTGTTCTCTACAAATAACTTTATGAATCATCGACAAATTTAAATAAAGAATAGAAATAGGACAATTAAAGAAGCATTATTGTTTATACATTAAACAAGGAAATGTATTATTCCTATTAACTGTTTAATAATTTTGACTACTTTTTATTTTAAATTAAAAATTTGAATTGCTGAGTCTGGAGGTTTACTGACGCCTTTATATTCGTACCTTATCATAAAATGTAAATGAATAAAAATAAATAAATATAGGAGAGTCGAATAGATAAAATAATATTTATCATNAGAGAGAATATATACGACATCAAACCATCTCGACATTTTAATTCGCAATTACTGACTTCAATTTAAATAAATTACCCACTTCAATTGCAATGTGACACAGTGACATGGATACCACTAATTTATATTGATGGTATATTTATAATGTACGTATATATATATATATGTATATATATTATTTATATATATATACATATATATATAGTTGGGTACTCATACCGTGCACACAGATTACGATGAGCATTAGGAGCAATCAGTTAAGGAGGGTGCCCCTAGTAACAAGTTACTTGATCAATAACAACACGTCCAAACGTTCCCAAAGTTGGCTCAATGTTTGCCGAATGCTAACAAAAAAATTAAAATTAAAAAGTTCCCCCATCTCCATCTCTGACTACTGGCCAACACCTACATAATTTATCCTTTTTAACGCCGACATTAATGGAATTATATGGCGCTTATGATTTAGGGAACGAGAATAAATTACCAGTTATTTTTCTTTACTTAAAAAAAATCAAGAGATTTAACTAAGCCACTTAATGTTGGCTAGGGCTGTAAAGAAAATATATTTTATCTACTCACGGCAGCAAAATTAAGCATTATTGTACTGTTTTCAGTCAGCAAAATGTCATATTTCTTGATTCTTTTGAATAAAGTGTCAGCAAAATATCAAAGTGTCAGCAAAAGTTCAAAGTGTCAGTAAAAGTTCAAAGTGTCAGCATAATAACAACAGACTGTCACATTTTAAGAAAATTTTACTAAAAAAAGGTTACTTCATCGCAGGTTATAAACACTCTCACATTGTTTATTTTTATATATTTAAGCGTAATATTCTGCTAAATAGTTATATCTTATTTGAAAATAACTTAAATAATTATAGTGACAAATATATTTTACTATTTTACAATGATTATTTAAAAAAAAAAACTCTAAAAATGAGATAAAAAACAGTTGTTAAAAAAAAAAGTGGCAAAACTGAATTGTTTCGCCTTTGTTTTGTTTTCTTCAAATCTTTAAATCTTTTATATATTGAAAAGGTAATATAATAATTATTGTAATTTTTCTGCCGTTAGTAGATAAAATATTGTATGTAACTATGCAGCAAAGGAAACATTCCTGACTCGTTTTAACATTACCTGCCTCGGCTTCGCCTCGTCAGTCAACATGTAATTTTCCTAAAAAAAGTAAGTTTTCCTAAAAAAGTAAAATAGTAAGTTTTCTGCCTCGGCTTCGCCTCTGCAGTAAATTTGTTTAGCCTATCCTCGCCTTTGGCTCGGAACTAAAACTTAAAAACTTGTCAGCAAAATTCCAATTTGCTGCCTAGTTACACAAATAACTATTAAGGAGTTATAAACTATAATAATTAATTTTTACGTTTTTGGTAGTATTCATACTACGGAACATTTAAATTTAAATCAAATTATATTAATTATCCCGGCGCTGGAGTCTATTTTTCTCTGTATGTTTCCCGTAGTTAATAATAATTATAATTTGATTTAAATTATAATAATTAATGATAAGGATGTTCAGACATAAATACTAAATTTAAATATTTAATATAAAAACTAACGACTTTAAAAATATGTAATTGAAATTTATGTGAGGGCGGGTCATCCCTCTACTAACAGATCTTATTCAATATGCGGATCATCAGAATTTTATCCCAAATCAAAACAGATTTAAAGGATTAACTCATTAGAGTTTTATATTAAGGGATTAGTTGAGGTAATTCTAAAAACCAAGTTTATATAGTAATTGTAAATTGTGATAAAAAAAAGCACTTTTCCCATCTTTGGAATGGGAAAAGTAAAATAAGTTGTATAATTATAACCAAGCATTAATTACATTCATGTAATCTACCAATTAAAACTTATTTAGCTTCAACATTTATTCAACAAGGAAAAGTTCTATCTTATTCTTGTTTCTAAAGTAGTTTTACCTTAAATACATAAATGTACATATATGTATATATTAACTATACATCAATAAATATTACTTATAATAAGACCATAATATTTAGAAGATTATAAGTACTAAACTAGAACTAGGATATACGATTTATACCATTAGTGGAGATCTATGGAACTAAAATAAATATTTATTGTTATGGGTGGCTGAACATGATAAGAAAACAAGAAACAATAAGCAATAATTTAAATTCCTTCCCGTTTTCTTAATAAAATAATATCATATATTTACATATATATACAATAATGTTTAACATGAAAGAAAGGGGTTGCATTTAATATATGTAAATCGTTGTTAAGTTAACTATCACAATTTGTTAAGGGACGTAACACTCTTTTAATAAAGAAAATTACAAAAATAGAATAATAATAATAAAAATGACTTTAATTCTAAGTAATTTTCTGCAAGTACTTATTTAATTAGACCATGAATAAGGTTGGGTCGTATGACAACTTACAAAATCCTAACTATAAAATGTTTGGTTTTTTAGGGGAATTACGCCCACAAATTTAGGGCTTAAATTCATTTCTCGATTTCACTTTGGGGTATGATTTTTCTAAACAAGTGTGCTAGATTTAATCGCAAACGACCCAGGGCCCAGTAGGCACAGACTAAAGACAGATATTGTTTAAAACCCATTTTTTGGACTTCTGTGACCTCAGATAGAGAAAAAACCATAAAATCTCAAAATAGAATTTTCGCGCTATCACAATACTTCCTCTTTATACATGTACTACGAATATGAGAAAGTAAAAACGGATGGTGTAAGTACATGCTTAAAGTTAAATAACCCAAAGTTTTAGTTTAACAAACTCAAGATGTATCGAAGAACATGGTTGAATTATATAAAGTTTTAATTAATAATACGCCAAATAAAGAGGGCGTACGTGAAATAAACAACTTATTACTTTTCCTTGACGTGTTCTCACTCAAAAATATCCAAAATCGAAATTAACGGTATTATAATAATATAATCAAATATAATTTCAACAGTATTATCCGTTTTAGGTATTTTCAAGACGATTTGAGTGGTTTTTATCTGGATGTCTATGTGTGTCTGTCTGTGTCAAGCATAACTCTAACAGTTTTTAAGCTCGAGAGTTGATACTTAGTAAAAAAGAATTAGTCCTTATATGTAGTTGTGGTTTCCGGAAAATCAAAAATTTGTATAACCTATTTTTGAATCAGAAAAAAATCGTAAAATTGTCCGACTGCGCTGAAATTTGCACCGAATATTCAAGTTCCGAAGTTCTCTTTATTAGACAAACATTGCCACTGAATCTCTTATAATCTGCATCACTTTGAAAATGAAAATATCTACTTTTGAACTTTGAAAATGTAATGCTAAATAATTTCGAAACTATTTAGCCAATTTGAGCTGAAATTCGAACCAATTATTTATAAGATTGAGTCTTCCTATTACAACTTAATATCTGCCACCATTTAGGAATAATTTGGTATGAAAAAGTTCCGAGGGGCACCAAATATTTTCTTAATGTTACTACGATCTTTGTTTTAACAACGCTTTGTTATAAATAATAATAATTCATTTTTATTAAACAATGAATCACATGAAAATAAAAACAATAAATAATAATGGAAATATATCATATAAAATTTAATTATATTAAAATAGTAGTAACGGAAGAGTTGCCGCTTTCAATTCTAAAAAAGCTCTTTCCAAGATGAAGGAAGAGAAAACACATAAAAGTGCACCCCGCCGGCGGGAATCGATCGCTAGTTCTTGTCTGCCTCCCTCTCTCTTTAATGACAATTTAATGATTTGTACTACTCACGATTCGTCTCAAAAAAAATCTGTTCTAAAGTTCACCTGTGGTTAAAGCCACTAACATACTTAATCTATTCGAAATGTTCGATCCAATATTGTTGACATTCAATACAATTACAGGTTAACAAGCCTAGGGAACTTTAATGTTTACAAAAGAGCAAACTTAAAAAATAAAAGAAATGTATCTAGTAATTCTTAAAGAGGATTTTCAAACAGAGTAAATACTGAGAAATATTTTGGTAAAACGATGGTGCATTTACCCAGCGTTTTAAGAGCTCTGTGCATTTGTATTTGGTTTTCTAAAATTACTATTTGATGACATTTGAGCATCCTAGTAGGGCATAAAGTACCAATTTAAACCCATTTCGACAAAATTAGTGTGTGTAAACATACAAAGGTTTAATAACGAAATAAAATGTTTATTTTAATACTATAATAAAACTGCATAAGTCAGATATAGGAGCGTCTACAGAGGTCACCTAAAGGAATAACACAAACTGTCTATCCACGTAAAAAAATGTCTTTAATATAACAGCAGCTTTGATATTAAAGTAATTTTAATTTACTGGAGAGATACCTTGAGTTTTGAGTTTGTGTAATTTCCTGTATAAAGTCCCTTTCGAGATAAGACAGAACAATAATGTTTTCTTTGTTGTCTTGGAACGCTTTGTTTGTTTACTCTAATATCGTTGGGTCAACTGATAAATCGTTGATTAAACTTTCAAAGTAAGTTTGTTTCCTGCAGAGATATTTTCGCATTTATTCACACTAATTTACCATCTTAATACAAATAGAGGAGAATTGGAACTCCATTATAACAAGATTTAAGTTATCACAGCGCAGATAGATAATAAATTAATAATTTTAACAGTGTACTCTAAAACTCCCGCTTAGTTTTAATCTTAAACCGAAGCTAATAAACTTGTAATTAAAATTAGAATATAATTTATCCACCATGAAAATATTAAATATTGAGGCTTGCTATATTGTGTCTAGTGAAAAAAAAAATATAGCAAATAGAAAAATAATAGTAATACATATTATTTATTAATATTAAGCATTAACATTAAAATTTATAATCTCCATTTTTTGCACTACACCAAAATGTTAGGAAGGAAAAAGGAAACACATCCCATCTATAGATACAACCCCTTTAAACCTGTGAAAGGCGTCCTTTTTAAAAAATTGAACAATAACAGACAGCAAAAATTGTTCTCCGCTTATTACACGGCCGGTTTAAAACATTAACAATATGAAAAGGTCCATATGAATATACCAACATAGTTAAAAAGTCAAAAATAAAATCAACCTCCGTAGATTATGATTACACTGCTTGAGCAATGCAAACTATTGAAAAAATATGATAAGAAGCCTTTCGATATTACTACAATATACATATAGCCAGCAAGATAAAAAATTCAACCTACTTTTTTCCCTTAAAATCCAACTTAAACACCAAATATTAACTTTATACAAGCATCAAGGACATAGATCCAGGTTGCCAAGATTGACAAAGATGGTTGCCCAGGACAGGGAGTCATGGAGGAATTTTGTTGCAGCCCTATTTTTTCACCTGAGGGATCTATAATCTATAGGACTTAGGTAAGTAAGTACATATATGAATGATGTATTCAAAATTTAATAAATTAAGATTACCTCTTTATTTTATTTCTTTAACGAATTACAGAATTTGGTAAAACTGAATAATATGATACGGTCTATAGAAAAATTGGCGGGGCCTCACTCCAACGTATTTTTTTGACAACGGGATATCTACTCTCCTATATGTACAAATCATACATATTATATGATTTCTCAAATTCTTAAATCATAGAAATGTACTGTTTGACAAATGAATATTATATCTCACAAGTGTATAAATTAAGCAAAGTTGTACCGCCAAGCAATTCTCGACCGCATCTCCTTCAGCATCTCCCTTCAGTAAAGCCCAGATTTTATAACAGGATAAAAAACATTCCAGGGGCCTTAGATCTATTATATTCTATAAATATTCTAAAGACATGTCCATATTTCTTAAAACAGTTTAGGGACTGGAACAAACGTCAGGAACTTTACCGGGTTCAGTGTGAAACCAGAGTGGAGTTACTAACAGAGTTAGTAAGTTAGTTCAAGCCACGTGAGACATCTCATTTATATTACTCGTTTAATAAACTAGCTTTGTTCTAATGAGTATTGAAACGAATGCATTTTTGCAAGACGTAAGAAAAATAACCCAAACAAACGAACAAAACATTACTGGTTTATTTTACAGTAGATTACCTGGTTAACCTCAGCTTAATTTTATCATATTCAAAACTAGCAATTTCTACAAAGAATCTCAGGCTGCAAAGACAATACTTATGTGTCATTATAATTTTAGTTTATAAAGTCTAAAAGACAATACACACGAAAAAAATTGATTTTAACAGATATAAGTTGTTCGAATAGAGCCTTATACATCAAGGTAGAAATATCCTCGCATTGTTTTAACCTATAAACAACCTTCTTTTCTGATAGGTTTGTACATTCTTGATATCAATTTTAAGAAGATTACCACCATGTCCAATGTCCACTAGTTCAGGATTAATGCAACAAAAGAAAATTAGAGGTAGGTGGATTATCTGCTTATTACATTTTATTTGATACCCCAAATTTTCCGCACTAACCACGCAATATTACGACCTAGTTATATGTGAAATAGAAGACGAATGTTTCTGACAATCATGTCAGTGTTAATTGATTGACTGGTAATGTACTAATGTGTAGTAATAATTTAATTATTACTTAAATTAATTTGGTTTTCTATTATTATCAAACATTATGCAAATAATAATGTAAATATGACTTGAATTAATTAAGTCTTCAAATAAAGGTATTCAATTTAATTACCCTTCAAGTAAATCATCTAAAAGGGCTTGATTAGGGTCATACTAAACCACTTTACCCTAGATTAAGGACTCAACTAATTTAAACAAGTCTCTTTGATCCTATGTCCAATTATTCTCTAGAAAGGAATGCCTAACCAAGGGCCGAAGCGTTTCTATGAACTTAGAAGCCCTTGACAACGTCAACAGGCAAAATTTGTCAATATTGGCAAAATTGGCAAATATTGTTGTTTTTTAATCAATACCACAAAATTAATGGAATCGTGAAAAAAATCATATGAAAATAAAAATATACATAACTAATATTAGAACAATGGCATATTAAAAGTGTTATAGATATTCAGTATTAATAGTAATTAAGTGATTTTTCATGTTTAATAATCTGGTATTGGTAAAATAACAGTGATAATAGTAATATCAAATTAAAAGTAAAATATAATAGAATCACTCATCAATAAAAATGTATTATACAACGATAAATACAATAAACATAATGATAACAAACATGTTATTATAATCTTATCAAATTATTGTTTTGCTTAGTAAAGCATAAGGTTCACTAAACATAACCTAGTAATGTATTCCATGTATTATTAAGATATATAATAAATGTTTTATTTCACTCTAGTGACTGTCAGGACCCACTTTTTGGGATTTCAAGTAAAACAATCGCGTGCTTATAATTACACTGGTACAAGTAAATGTCAGGAATGTAATATGGAAAATAAATAATAGAATATAGAATACTCACAGGCGATAAGCGTTAATAGTCTTTGACATAATACTTAGTTAAAAGCTGGAAGATGTTACTTCATGAGCCGACATTTCACAGCTCGTCAGGCGTTATCAGGCTCAATACAAGCGTTATCAGTCACTTCCGTACGGACCGGTATCGCACAATTTAAGGGTAAAAGGTAAAAATGTTAACAGAATAAACAAGGCTAGAGTAAAGAACCGTGTAGAAAGAATCAAGGTAGAAGAGAAAGCGTGGAGACAGTTGTTTCGTCGAAACACTGGATGAGGACGAATCGGCGAGCTGGAAGGACCCGACAGACTGTGACTGGATGGGTAAAGTGAAATAGATACGGTAAGGTGAGTGTCTTTGATGATGTGCTATAAAGAGGGGAAGAAAAGGAGAGTATGTGCGATGTGAACTAGGAACGGAGTAACACCCGGTGACAAGGCCGGCCCGAGCACTGAAGCTTAGAGCCGGCTAGGCCGAGGGATGAGAGATAGAGGTGCGCATGTCTAGTACAGCCCAGGAGTGGGGACGATACCCTGACTCACCGCTAACTTACCCCGCCGCGCCGCCTAGGACAACGTCCCAACTCACGCCGACCTGCGGCACGGCAATGCGGTCACTACCTGAGTACCTGCCCAAACCAAGGGCTTTGACAAATATTGACCGTAATTACCGGGTGAAATATGAAATTGGAATATAATTTAATATAATTACACCCTCGAATAAATATTGGTCTGTAAAAAAAAAAACCAGAAAAACTTATCAAAGTGTTGAATTGCATATTGCATGTAAGAATAAAAAATGTTTTGTTACGGGAAACTCTGAAACTAAATGTTTAGGTTTTGTATACTGTGCAAGAGAAACGATGGGAACAATAATTACTAATCGTTAAACTAAATAAAAACATAAAATTTATAAATACATCAAGGTGTTTTTTCACGCCCGTTTCGGCTATAATAAAACTCGTAGATAAAAATGCATTCATAAAGCCATTAGAGCCTTGGAGACGTCACTTAGTATTTTTCTCCACCCTTTTACCTTCCTTGAGTTGAGCAGTGTTTCGTTCAGGTTATAAACCAAGCTGAATATATTAGAATACAACACTAACTTTCTAAAAGAATGGTTTGAAAATGAAAAGCAAGTGTTTATTTTTAATATTTACTATGTACAACAAGTAAGAAGATAAAACAGCACTGTAGCTGGTCCAAATATTCACCTAGGTGAAGGTCGTGAGTCAAAAGTCAAGTAGACAGGAAGGCGGACGCTTAAAAATAAAAATATAACAAAAGCTCCAACGGACAGAGCCTAACTATAGGATAAGGAACAAAAGATGTTATGTAGACAAGAGTCGACACACGTTGCATTATAGAACAGAGGTTTAAGATAAAAACAACAATATGCAGTTGGTGATTCACACCAACCTACAGCCATCTATTACTGTTACAAATAGTTTTATACAACTTTTAACAAAAAAACATTAAAAATCAGTCTGACGAACTCGAACAACACTTTCTCAAGTAAATAGGTTTAAGACAAAAACAACAATATGCAATATGCAGTAGGTGATTCAGACATACCTTATACCTATAATGTATAACTGTTGACTGTTACAAATCACTTTATCACAACTATTAACAATATAACATTCATTAAAAACCAGTCTGACGAACTCGAACGTCTCAATTACACCACTATGTATGATGAATTAAAATCCTAAAATATAGAATTGAGTTAATTTCTTACTAGAATTGCAATGCTTGCAATATTGAGCTGAGCGAGCATTTTAATTATATTTATTTATATTGATTTTTATTTATTTTTTTTTTTTCTATTTTACCAATAGAATGACCCCTCATAAATGAAAATATGACAAAAGTTAACATAACAGCAATAACTATACTCTTAAAGAGCTTTCCAATGTCATGCATCTTGAAGAGCATACACTATTTTAGCGGTTCAGTTCAGCCGTTCAGGAGACTTTTGTACCCTGTACCTCGTACCCCTGCTGTGTACCGATTTGGACCATTTCAGATTTATACCTTCCTGCGATTGGTCACTATGACCGTGCCGAATTTTGTGCGGAACGGTTCAGCCGTTCAGGAGGAGTATGCATCCGAAAAAATGCAAAGTGTAGTATAAGAGCTTCGCTTCGCTCAGCTCAATTAAAGTCAAATATATATAAAAAATTTATTAATGTAGCATAAAGTTTCCGTACCTTTCAGTAAGCTCGGAACGGAAGCAAAAATCAAAAGATCATTATATATCAACTACGTATATAAGAAATTAAAAAGTCGAATAAGATGTTAATATAATATTGCAACTGCAAAAGAGATGATTCTACAGCACATTTCTTCTAGAACAAATCGCTGATTTGATTGGATCTAGTATATGAATATAGGTACTATGACTACTATATATGAATATAGAATATAGCATATGAATATATGCATATTTATAAAGGGTATTATTATTAATATAAATATATACCTACCTATCATACCTATACAATTTTAAAAGAATTGTTTTGGTTGCTTGTAGAATGCAATGTTTAAAACACAATAAATTGTAAATTTAAATGTTTTAAATAAATTAAATTATATCAACAGACAGAAAGCTTAGAATGATCTTCAACTTACATTTTTGTAAGAAATTAATAACTCTTTTCCTCACAAGCAATCGCCAAAAATATAAATATTTACAATATCTAAACGTGTCTGAAAGTATATATAGATAAATTTCATAGCGATAACTTTGTGCCAAAAAAAACCGAAATTTTTGTGGAAGAATTTAATACATATGAACTGAAAATGCTTTATGTAGGTATTCGAAAAAAACCCAATCTTGTAGCTCAGAAAAGATACTAATAAAAAAATGAATAATTTACAAAAATATGCAATTGAGTAAATAACAGCAATTACATGCTTTGCACTACTTCCTTAAATGTTTTAATAGCTGTCAATTCTTTGAATTTAAACAACTTAATAATATGTTTGTGAAAAATTATTAATTAGTGATTAATTAGAAATTATTAGTGAAAAAGACTACTAAACGGGGAAAAATACAATTAAACCACATTTTATGTTATATACTTAAGTAAAAAAAAAAAAAAAAAAAAAAAAAAATGAAATGGATAATTTCTAAAAGAGGAATTATTTTAATATGAAAAGGAAAAAGTGAGTATTTTAAGTAGGAGTGCAGTAATTTACACTAAAAATAAAGTACCTGCAGAGTGCAGAGTAAGATTGGTGAAGTGCAAAATTACTCTCTTTAAACGTGTAATTCAACTTAAAGTCAGGTCAACAACTTTTCCTAAAGAAAAGGTTGAGCATAGGAAGAAAAACCATTAATTACAAGCGGAAAGGGGTTAAGGGTTAATTTTTGACAACTTTTTGACCTTGCAAGTCATTGAACCGAGGCGGTTGTAAAAATGGTGGAGGAGTTTGAATAAAGCTTCATTTATCAAGAGCCTAAATAGTTAACTTTTAGAGGGAAAAGGTCGAAGAATGGAGTTTTGTGGAAGGGTCAAGTACAGGCGCTAGCACCAAGAGAACTTGCGAAAATACAAAGGGACAGTGGCCCTTGCCTCATACAGCTTCTATTTTAACATGGATATCTAATTAAAATAAAACCACTTGAAGCCTTTATAATTAGATTCAACTCAATTAATTGGGTACGCCCGTTATAAGAGTATACACCTGACACCAACAAGTTTGAAAAAAAAAAAAAAAAAAAAAAAAATAGACTTTTGGACAAGTAAAACTGAATTAGATGAAATCACGAAAAGCACATATATGATGGGATAGGAAAGTATACCAATATCTAAGGTTTATTTCAATCCAAGATATCCTTTATAAGAGAAGGTCTAAGATCCGGCTTGTAAGATAACCGGTGGTTTACGCGGTTACCCTAGGCTGAAAATAAGCAAATGTACTTAAAGGCTTCTTGATTCCAAGGGCGCAAGATTAAACCGCAAACCTTCCTTGCAAAACCATTCAGGAGCTAGGGCTTCCCATCCTAAAAGCAACACGTGGCCGTGTGACAGGAAACACCGACCTCACTGACCAGGACGGATCACAGGGGTAGCATTGCAGCATATCGCAATACCGAAAAAAGCCCTAAGACTGATAGAACTTATATTATAGAAAATATCTAACAGAGAGATAATTGATCGCCTAGGAGTTTATGAGGCCCTTGTGGATCCGTACTTAATACATATTTTAGGGCTTACAAATATTTGTATAGCATGTACTGGTTATTCTTCCAAAAAAATGGGCACATAAATGTTGTACTACTTTACTATGTCCACCGTTTTCCATTTGTTAGTTGATTAGTTTTCGTGACTACATTAAACAATTTAGTGCAGATTTTATCAAAATTTACTAAAATTTATCAAATTTAATTTTTTATCAAAAAATTCTCTCTGGCGGGGAGTTGAACCACACCTCATACCTTTCGAGTCTAAATCTATTTTTCATTGGAAAACGACTTATATGGTTATAATTCGTATTTAAATGGACTACATTTTTTTTATTTGTATTTTTTTATTTTTTATTTTTATTTTTTTAAATAATAAAAATAGTCAAAACCGTTTTTGATAAATAATTTATTTTCACGTTTTTCTGAGTTCCAAGGAGATAGCGCTGCTAAATATATCCGAAAATAATTTTCTCGAATCATAATCAAAAAATGCATAACAATGAAATAAGGAAATTTATAATTATTATAGTCTAAGATCCGTTATAAGGAATATATACCCTCATCTGTTATTTAATGCAATAAAGAATATATGATAGAGAATTTATAGATTGATACATCGTAAATAGGTTGCCTAGACAAATTGCGTACCGATGATGTTAAATAATAAACTGTTTATAACCTTCCCCTTACTTCAACTTCCCCGATGTGTTATTTATGAAAATCGAACATTAACTGAGAGAATCGACCCCAAGGAATTAAAAAAATAAGGGTTGCCTACTTTCCTCTCTGGACAACTATAGAGTTGCCAGGTATAAACAGGTGAGTAACGTAATTAATATACCCTCATCAGTTATTATATCGAGTTATACATCAAATGAAAGGTAATTTTATTCCCAATCCATCTATGATTATGTTACCCACAGTTACCACGATTTTATTTCTCTAGTCCCGTTTTTATATTGTTTAATAAGTATTTATTGTTAAAATTGTTAATTGTTAATTGTTCAAGTTATGAGATGTTCTGGGAGTAAAAAAGTGAAATCCAAAATAAATAACGACGATACCATAAAATGGTGGAAAAAAACTTTTTATAATTTAACCGACTTATAAGGCATGAAGATGACCGAAATATAGCCAAGTTTTGAAAACAATGTAGTTGTTTTTATAAGAAAGTTAATTACTCTACACGACCCACACCTAAGAAGATATATATGTACTAAGAAAAATAGGGACACAGGAAACCAAAAAAATTAAAATTAATTTAAATTTAAAAAAAAAATACGTTACTCACCTGGTTATACCTGGCAACTCTATAGTTGTCCAGAGAGGAAAGTAGGCAACTCTTATTTTTTGAATTCCTTGGGTTAAATTCTCTCAGTTAATGTTCGATTTTCATAAATAACACATCGGGGAAGTTGAAGTAAGGGAAAGATAATAAACAGTTTATTATTTAACATCATCGGTACGCGATTTCGCTAGGCAACCTATTTGCGATGTACCAATCTATAATTCTCTATCACATATTCTTTATTGCAATTAAATAACAGATAAGGGTATATATTCCTTATACCGGATCTTAGACTATTAGTTTATAAAAGGGATGTAACAAGTCATCTACATAATAATCTAACATCTACTGATTATTCCAGCTTTACATTAATCCAAATTAGAAGAGAACTAGAACATTACAGCTCCTAATACAAGTTATTAATAGTTAAACAGCAAATAAATGCGGGAAAAAATGTAAACATTCGTAAATTCACAATTTAAAAAATTAAATTCTATCTAGTCACTTTTTACTGAAAATAGAAACACGTTTATAAATAATAATTTACCTTATAAAACGGTCATGTGTAATAAATGACATTTAATTAATTAAATACATTTACAATTAATAAATTAAATTACTAAGTATATAAAACATTATTTTATAAAAAGTAAATATTTATACAATTAACGAAAGGATCCGTTTAATAATCTTTAATGTTACTATAGTAAAGTTATATTACAAACATCAATGTTGAATCGGGTGCAAGTGGTGAATTCAATTACAAAAACTGATTGAATTGTTTAGAAGTGTTCGAAATATTAAATAAGGTTTTGACAATTATTAATAGCGTAAAATAAGCTATGCTTTGAACTAAAACTATTTTAAATGAACGGGCAAATTCTACTAACTGTTTCGTTTCAATGAGAAAAACTCAATAAAGATAAAGTAAAAAAATAGTGGATAATAAATTGTAGAAAAGTGTACATTTGTCAAGAGAATATATATTTAATTTAAACTTGATTCGAATGAAACGAGAGAGTGACTGATAAAGATCCGTTTATAGAAGAGAGACAAGCAGAGCCATGGTATCACTGTCCAGAGGGAAAGGGCCAGAATAGCAGCCACTCAAACAGTGGAAACCGTGAGCTCTGGACCAGATGCGACCATCAACAATAAGGACAAAAGAACAAAGGGCATTTTTTATCAGGATAGCTTGGCACTAGAGTATATGTATAGCAATTTATCAATGGAAGAAAGATGACAACATAAGCCCAACATGGTAGACATGCACAATAAAAAGGAAACCCTATATACACAGGATTCGATACTTTTACCTCAGTTGAAATAATATCCTCACATTCAAATCAACAACATGCGGCACATTCTAAATTCTATGTCTCCTGTCATAAACTAATCCCTCTTTTTTCTCGCCGTTGACAATGTTTTATAACTTCGAAGAACGGAAAATGTAATATCGTTAATATATTTGACGGTAATGCGATGAAGTAAACAATTTAGTTTGACTGAGTTAGACGACAAAGTGATCAAAGTAAGCAAACCTCTTGCTAAAGCCTGAAGCGAATTTACAATGTAATTATAAATTAATTTCCTAGGTTAACCTCAGGTAGTAATTACAACGAAATTGACTTGTACTCCAACCATCGACCAAAACTGAAGATCTTACCCTCTTAAACAGGCCCTAAACCTTATCATCTTCATCAAGTAAACCTAATTACTTTCAACTTCACCTTGATTTAAAATTTTATTAAGCGAGTTCTAATCCACATCCGAATTATAAAGATTGACTGGATCAGTAATCATAGACTTAATGGCTAATGCGCATGCGTCGTACAGTTTAAAACTAGTTTGAAGTGTTGTTGGAACAAACCTATTATTTACTCATTATAACACACACAAAAAAACTAATCGTATAAAGCCAATTAACACAACTAGTCCAGTCACGTTCTTTCAAAATATTCTTCAATGCATTTTAAGCAGTTTGACGTTTGATGGCTGGATGGATAGTGCGAATTCACCTAAAAACGTTTAAGGATAGTGCGAATTGACTTACAAACGTTTGATGGCTAGACGGATAGTGCGTATTGACCTACAAACGTTTGATAGCTGGACGGATAGTGCGAATTGACCTACAAACGTTTGATGGCTGGACGTATACTGCGAATTGGCCCTATTAACTTTTATACATAAATAATACCTTTTTTCAATTTCCTCTATTTTAGTTGTTATAGGTGTCCATATATTTAATTATTATTAGTACGGGGGTCCATGGTAGCTAGATCGTTACTATCATCTTTGCTTTGGAAACTGGAGGCAACGGTTTCGATTCTCGACTACGGCTACGTTCACTTGGTAACCCCGCTTTGTTAGTTGGTGTTCATTTAGCATCGCATTATAAATGGGTAGCTATTTAAGTTAGGTGGCGTCCATTCGGTTATGAATGACAATAATAGGATTTGGCTGATGGAGCGATAAACCAAACCCCCGTCTTCCGTTACATAAATAGTTGTAAAAGACGTATTGAGGGCCAAAGCCCTCCATGGGCTTTCCCACATTATAAAAATTAAACAAAAGTTTAATGGTTCTTAAAAACAAAAATCAATATAACGGGTTTAAGGAGCCGTTGTAATGCTACCCAACCATGAATATAATTATAGAAGTTAGATGAAGTGTTTTATGGGAGACAACTAGTTTGCTTGAAGAACTTATTATACGGNTTGAAAAGGCTCTTTAAGGGCACAGTAAATATTTTTATGTACACTTTTATCATATTTACATTTAAGAGGGGGGTAAATTTAAGATAATTTTCAAATTATCTTATCAAAGAGGAGGGGTATATGTGGGAAGGATAGAATCTAGATATTCTCGCATAGTAAAATAATGTAAATGTTTTTTTTGATAATAGGTAGTTAATAAACTTATCAAATTAATATATCACTCCGTAGCGAAGCACGGGTATCCAGCTAGTTTTCAGTATAAGGGTGAGAAATTGCGATACTAGTTAACCTAAAATTTATATCTTATTCAATACTTTTGAATCCACCTTATTATTTATATAGAAAAATTTTAATTTCAAAAATATATTTTTTTTATTCAATTTTAATCATCATTAACACGTAATTAATTCTTATAAATTGTACATTTTACAAGGTTGTTAATATTCGGCAAGCCTAAAAAGGGGTAATATTAATTTAAAATATTGAATTATATTTCATCTCATCTTAAAAGAGCAAAAAAGAGGTCATGTCACACTGTCTTGGAAGCCATGATATGAAATGACTATTGTAACCTACACCTATGAAAGGTAATAAATAATAAAAAAAAAAAAATTTCTTTGTTATATTAAATATTTATATTTTTCCTTTCTGTTATTCGATTTTCATGGATATACAAGTTTTGAGGTCCCACGAGCCCAAAAATGTGGTATTTAAACAATGTCTGTCTGTCGTCTGTGCAGACGCGTGGAGGCTAAATTGCTGGGCCGATTGGAAAATTAAAGCCACAAAGAGTAAAAACTTGGTAGTACTAAAAACAGTTAACCTCTTTACTTCGCAGGCAAAGCAGTCAACTCAAACGACTAGTAGAAGGATCATGACCTCGGGTGACGCAAATCCACACTTCCAAACTATTCCTTGACACTCTGACAACGAACCTCAGCATTATATTTAACTTCAATGAAAACTTAGTGAACACTTTTCCGTTAGCTAAGTCACAACTCAGACTTAGGGGGGAGGATTAAAAAGTTAAGAATACCCACAACGTCAACTTTGATGACAGCATGAAACAATTTAATTCAAAAGATAATCCTTTCTTATCAAACTCTTTCACAACAAAGTTCTCAACTTTTTTTTATAATGACATAAAATAAAACTTCATTATTCTAAAGACTAAAGCCTCTTTTATAAATAAAATTTTACGAGAATGCAGACTTATATTGCTAAAAATGAAAAAAAAGGAAAATACAGCCAATTACGTACATAGATTCCTCACGACCGCGTCCTGGCGTAATTTAATAGTTAGTTGCTTTTACTACCCCTTATAGCCTATTTTATTCCCCCCCCCCCCCATTTCTTCTTTCATAAGAAAATGACTGAACATAATTTAACAGTGAATAATTTGAACTGACAAAAAAATATATTAGCATTAAGTAAAAGTGCCTTTTCCTTTGAAAATACAGTAGAATCCCGGTATTTCATATCCCGTTATATCATATATCCCGATAAATCGTATATTATTGCCAGTCCCTTGAAAAAATCCCGATAATTGGTATAAAACCAATGTATTTCGGTCCCCTCAGTATAACGTATTTTTTTCCC
>KZ651451.1:176528-211117 GCA_001010745.2 Gerris buenoi | reverse complement strand
TCTATTGTCGTTTCTTGACTTCTAAGACTTGTGGAAAAATTTGAAAAAGCTTAATTCGGGATTAGGTATCGATATTGTCAGGTGAAAGTATTCTTCTGTGTAGCTTAACTGGTTAGAGCACCCGCACACTGGAAATGAGGGGGAGGTCCGTGGTTCGAATCCCGGCGCAGAAGTCTATTTTTCTCTGACTGTCTCCCTTTGTAAATAGTAATTATAATTTGATATAAAAAAACTTCTGAGTTCACAAAAGGCAAAACGTTTTCCAAACAAAACTTGGCATATTACAAAACCTAACAAAAATTTAAAAAATCGTCATTCAAAGAGACTTAGCTTAATGAAAATTTCTTTATCAATAAATGAACATAAAACAAATTTGCTCATCAAACATAGGAAGCATTGTAAATGGTTCCGAAAAGCCTAATATATTTATTCATCCGATTTCAAAAATTCCTGGACATAAATCCATTTCAGACAGCAGAGAAGTGTTTGACGGTTTGTCAGATGTCCACAGTTTTTGCGAACCAACAAATATTTTAATTAAATTTGGGTTGTAGGTCATACTTAGGCCCATATAAGTTACCCAATATGTGCCAATTGGCTTTTCTTCCATAGGCGCATAAACATACTTTTATGTTTAGTATTGTTTTTTTTTTTTTTTTACATGAAAGCAAGTATCAAATTAGCAAAATGTAATCAGCTCAGATGGTTGAAATTAACATAGGATGATCTCAAGGCTACTTTCGACATACCATCCAATTTTTTAAAAAAAATTGGATGAGTCCTTTTAGATACTTCTTAGATGAGTCCTTTTAGAGGTCAGGCGTAATGTAAATAAAAACATATTTTGCGGGTGTGGAAGAAAAACCAATAGGCGAAGAAGTTGAAACTTGTATGGGATCAACAGCGGGCTAATTATAACCTACCTTCCAAATTTTATCACAATCGGACGGGTAGTTTAGTCAACTTGTTGAACGACAGAGGGAAACGAGACCAAAATATTCCTAAAGTTTGAAACGATTTTCTGATTGGGAATTTTTGAATTCAGAGACTGCAAACCAATTTCGTTCTTCAAAACAATCACACAGCATCTGTTACCTTTGGCAAGCTCGGAAGCAATAGAAGAACCGATAAACAACATAATACGCACAAACAAGCACACCCACCGTTGACTTTGATATACAAGTTTTAAAGGGACAAAAGATAATTCCTGATCCTGAGGTTCCAGATGAACAAAAAATGTTTATAAGCAAAGGGTTCATTCTCAAAGGTTCTCAAGATAATTTGATAAATCAATTTTTTGAGGTTTTTTTTTTATCTATAAATCAAAAACCAAGGAAGATAAAGAGATGCGGTTTTCACCATTTAAAAAAGTATTTAATTCTCTTTAAAATTGTCTACACTGTTACCCACATCATATCAAAGGAAGTTCGATGCATTTGAAAAAAAAAATCTTGGTTAGTTCAAAAAAATTAATCAAATTGTAAACATAGCTTAATCAACTTTAATATAACTCCCATCATTATTTGCATTCTTTTCATGAAAGTTAAACATTCTTAAAAACTTACTTATTTCATATAACCTTTAAAATAATTATAAACGGTCAGTAGTTGAAGGTGTAGGTAAAATGCTGCAATTAGAGCAGGGAGATTTGAATCCCTCAGTACATTACTTTACTTTTAGAGTTATAGACCATTTTATTGCAAAAAGCAGGAATATCTCGAAAAAATTGATATATCGATTTATCTCGAGAACAATTGAGAATCGACCCTTTGTTTAAACACCATTTTTTGTTCATCTTGAGATAAAGAAAAGAATCAGGATGTTTATTATGTGCCATTAAAACTAAGTCACCCTTCATATATGGATAAGATATTTCCTCAATCTCAGCAAAAACAACCAACTTATAAAATAAAGTCGAGTTTTAAGATGTATTTTTCTTTGTGTAGAAGCAATTTGACTTAACACATTTTAAATCTTTACTTTTATTGCTTAAACTTTCCGTAACAATAATAAAAGCCAGTATGCATTTATAGCAAGAAAACTTTTGTGTGGCGGTAGGAACTGGTAACTTTAATATAACTCCCATCATAAACCCTTATATCACAATTTCCATGAATACACAAGCTCTTACACAAATTATGTAATGTATTCTTAAGAAGTAGAACGGCTGCAGTAGTATGTCACACAAAAAAGTAATTTAAAGTTTCCTTGTCATGTTGCATCAACAAAGTTAAATAAACTTTAACATGAAAGTTTCATAATGCATACAAAACAGGTGCTTAAAAAAGTTAAGGTTGTAGAAACGCAGTAATAAGTTAACAGTTGTAAAACCTTAAATCAGCATTATCTTTACTTAATGTTTCAAACTTTCAATCCTATAAATGGTTTTTAAAAAAAGTGGTAATAGAAACCAGTTAGCAAACAACATTCAACACTTTTAGCATAGCCATAGAATGAAGGAAAAATCTTAATTAATACTTCACATAAAATATATTAAACAGAAGATGTAATTTTCGTGATAGAAAATAAACAAATTTTAATCTTAAACCAAATATTAAGAGCGAGGTAACAGAAACTACACTATATTTATAGGTTTGATGGTTTGATTAACAAAATATTAGCTAATGTTTGAGAATTTAAGTATGTAGCATAAAAACCCTGACTATTGAAGAGCTAACCTTTATAGGAAACAATACCTACCAAAAATAATAAAATATAATATCTATTGCTCTACTGTAGTTAGTTCTCAATTTTGACAAATACAGTCGGACCTCCTTATAATGAACTTCTGTACAGCAAAAACCTCTATGAAACAATTTTTTTTATGTCCCATGGATTCTCTATACTAAGTGATTCTATAGTCAAAGAAATTCTATAGAACGAAATTTCTATATAACAAATATTTTTTCTGGAACCATCAAATTTGTTGTATGGAGGTCCGACTGTATTTGTTTTTTACTATGAATTTATATCTACTAAATATCACAATTTTTAATTCAAATGCAGCTATAGAAAAAAGTTACAGTTAAGGAGTATTGATGTCCAGAAGATTAAGTAGTCCTGAAGGTTTAGTGCCTTAAGTGCCCGAGGGCCCTAAAAGAGTGTCAATGGTTTAAGTTTTAGAATTCTGGATATAAATTCGTTATGTACCACTAAATTTTCTAGAGTAGGGGTCACAGATAGGAATACAAGGAGCTATGGTTATCAAAAGAAATTTTAATTTTTTATACTGAAGTTCGAGTAATTTAAGAAAAATTAAACATAAAACATGTTGGTGAGAGTTTAAAGCACAGAACGATTCATCCTTAAGTATCCTGAAGAGGGTATTTAGCAATATTACTGAGAAGGCCATAAGCCATAAACAACGATACGTATTTATTACTTTCTGTCCTGAGGACTTTATTCTATTTAAATAACTAACTTAATACAAAAAAGTACTTTCACATCTCCATCTAATTAAGTATGAAGCTAAATATTTATTTAAAAAATAAATGTATAATTAAAACAAATGTGGTAATTCCAATACAGAATGCATCTGAAGTAATATAATATATTGTAGGAAGAAAGTATATAAACCTTAGCCTTAGAACTTCAATATCCTAATTGCCAATGAAGGGCATAACTTATCAGCCTTGGTTTTTTTAGCAACCCTCTGCCTTGAATTGGAATTGAGGGTTGATACACAAATAAAATTTGCAAAAAATAAATAAATAATAAACTCTACAAAAAATTGACATGCACTCTTTGAAAAAACATTTTGAAATAAGATTGTGTTCAAATGCTGCAAATGGAGGAAGACATAATAGTACTTAAAATGCTATTTTTAGTAATCAACTATTATTAATAGAAATAAAATATTATATGAGTTACAATATATAAAGTTGCTAACATGTATAGATGATATGAACACATGTGTAATAGGTACAAAGAATATGGGATATTAAAATGTACACACTAAAAAAAGTAATGTATAAATGCAATATTAATTAGGAAAAAAATGAGTTTCTTGAGAAACACCCAATATTTATTTTTTTCTTTGTTATTCGCCTATGTTTTTGTCAATAATATCTACCTCCCACACCTGGGGGGTAGATACTTCATAGAAATGTCATAAGGAAAAAGAAACAAGATTAGCTAGGCAGCCAAAATAGAATTATTTGAATAATTTATAGAAATTCTTTCCTTGCTGCTCAATTTCTAACTACCTATTTCATTTTTCACATTTCTAGTAATATTATCTGTTATGTTTTCAGACAAATTATTTTTACCAATAATATGTATTATTACTTTTGTTTTATGCACACAATATTGTTTTATCAACTGCTTCACATGAGTCTATTCTTTTAAAAAAACAAAAAAAAACTAAGACATAAAACTCTATCATAAGCTATATCAACTTATTTTCTAATCTAATCAATAAATGAAAGTTGTTTTCCCTAAAATTATTTGATGAATGCAAACAAAAAAAGTCACAAATTAAAAGATACATGTATTCATAAGCAGAATTTAACATTATGAAATGAATTAAATAAATTTATAAAATATGGTTTCAAATTACTATTTTACTAGAAGATAAATCAAATAAGTACATTTCTGTTTTTGCACGCTTTACTTAAATGCAAAAGTAGCAGATAAATTACAAAATTTTAGTAGTAACTACTAACACAATACCAATTTAAAAGATTAAGTTTTGATCAAATTGAGAGATTTACTAATATATTATGCTTAGCTAATATTACATGGTGAGAAAATGTGTGCAAAAACGATTTCAAAAAATAGTACTGAAGTATGAGTCCATCATAGTAAATTTGTTTTACTATTTACATTGTTTCTTATGGACTTGGCTGTAAAGGTCAAGGTGCATTTTAATTATTTATCAAGATGATAAGAAACTAATCAGTTTTTGAGGATAAACATGGAATGATATTATCATGAAAAGCAGCAGTTAAAACGAATTAGAGGAAATTTAATTAATAGACCCAATAGATAGTGGGGAAGACATTATGTCTTCTGATCCCACGTTAAATATCAGGGTCCATAAATCCCACAATTAAAAAAAAAAAAAAGAACAATTCATATTAGTATTAATTTATTATTATTAATTAATTCTGATTTAGCACTTTGTTTACTATTTATAATTTTTAGAAAAAAATTGTTAATTTTAATTGCTATCATAGACTTATATTAATAAATCAAATATATATTAAGTGTTCCTCTAATAAGGTTATATTATAAAGAAAGAATAAGGACTCACCAAAAAGCAAAAGGTTGATAGTTGTTATTGAATTTCAGAAATGCAAAAGTTGGAGAATAGCATCAATGTGGCCAAGAGCTCTGAAAAAAAAAAAAAATAATCAAAGACAAAATTAATTTTATTAATTATCATTACATGATTAAAAAGTAAAAAAAAAAAGTGGGGCCAGAAGGACGTATGATTTTAAGAATGCCGAGCAGCGTGCATTCTGCGTAAAGCATTATTAAAAAAATGGCGACTCCTCCGCTTAACTTAGTAGCCCACCCGTTTTTTTGTCTGCATTTATTATTAAAATCCATCAATCGTAGATAAAGTACAATACGCAACTCGTGCAAAAACTGCATTTAGCTTTGCTCGAGTGGTTTTACTACTCTTGATGTCGCTACTTTCCGCACTAGACGTGTAATGCGTAATATACTATTTTATCATCCAATTTCAGTATACAAATATATTTTACTAGTCTTCACCCTGTCCTCCAACAGGGCTCATGCGAGGCAGTTATGGCAATGTTTCCTATTATCATGTTATCACACGACAAGAAAATTTGATTTTGAGATTTTAATTTATTTACACGTTTTGTGGTCCCCTGAGTCCAAAAAGTTTTTAGCTCCAAATTTGGAGGCCCCCCAAAAACTCTGAAAAATCTAGTTGGAAATCTGGATGGAGAGAGGCTGGGTTCGCTTCCCCGCTGAGGAGAAATTATTTTGATGAAATGTTCAACAGTAATTAAATGTTTATATGAAAACTAATAAATGGAAAAAAACTGGGCTAAGTAATTATGAACTCATATATGAGAAAGATTGTCTGAGTTGTTCCATATGCAAAATTCTAGCACCATTTATTTTTAATAATCAAATAATAATACAGGGAGTAATGTTTAATGGGTTCTTTTCCGTTCTTATGGCCAAATATTGTTATTTTTCCCCCTTGCAACACTTTAATTTCCATTTTTTAAACTCATATTGAGAGAGAAAATTATAACAAGATAACACCTAAAAAATTGTCACAATTATAAAAAATATTACCCAGAGACAGTAAAACAATAAAAACTTAAGCTATCAGACCCCTCTGTATCGGGTTATAAATTACTTGTTTGATCAATAAAAAACAATGTCACTTAAATAAGTGGTCCAAACAACAAATAAATGTGGGTTCGGAAAACTTACAATTATCAAATTTCTATCTAAAAGAGAATAATTGAGGAGGTTCCTGACAGTTCAAGTGAAGTTAGAGGGCATGTTAGTGAGATGCTGTCAAATAAAACTTAATAATGCTGTCAAATAAAATTTAATAATTGCTGTCAAATAAAACTTTCTCACAATGTTTTATTTGACACCATTTCGCTAACATATCCTCTCATCTAAAAGAGAATGTCTCACTATGAATTCGTCAGAGGTTGTGAATTAGTATACTCATCAGACTGCTTGTAATATAAAATATTTAGTTTCCAGTGCACCATGTATTGAATAACCATTACAAACAGGCAGAGATTTTGTTCAAAAGTATTTGAGAATTATTGACAATAATACCCACTACATAAATTAGATGATTATCAGTAATAATACATATATGTGTTGAATAGCTCCTTTACAAGATATTTGTTGATTAAAAAGCTTTATCATAGAAGTTTTATAAGCCTTGTTGAATGACTTCAGTTCCTGTTTGATCACCAAACTTAAACAACACCTAAGGGAAAAGCAAAGGAAAGTTGACATAGCCCTCAAGGGATTGAAATGACAGTACTATACCACTACTATCTAATCTAGAAGGAAGCATTAAAACTTTAGGGTTTCAACTCTACAAGATACAGAGCAACTCTACTGACAGTTGGTCTGTGAACCACGTTTATCCAACATCTTAAACACAAAAATTAACCATAAAACAAGATGCTATCATGTAGCCCAATTATTGAAGTGAACGTTTTGCAATATGCATACTTTTTGAATATTAAAAAATGCTTGCATATAAGTCTGCAAGACAGTGAGACATATTCACTTTTTTGGTTTCGTTCTTTGGTCATTCTTTTCGAGTTTATGTGCCAAAGTCAAGAAATAAAAATGTCAAAAAAAAAAAAAAAAAAAAATAGTTTATCATTATGAGTGTCACAGTTGAAGGTGATTGATAAGTAATACAAAAGGGTACTGAAGTGGGAGAACCGAGTGTCTTCCTACCTTCATAGATTACCCTGTATCTATACCCCTTCAACTAACTCACACGCTAGACATCAGACATCTCCTTTTAACTTTTATTATAAATCACATCATTACACACAAACTTCTGCTTGTATTAAGTCTAAATTTTAAATTTATATGAAGTTTTATAGAAGGCATATATTGGTATAGAATGTAGGACATTTGGAAAAAATTGTTTTTGTTTTTTCTTTTTTAAATCCAATGTAATAGATTTAGCAATCTTTATAAATTTATAGGATGTGTTGCTGATTAGGGAACAATTTTACATTTTTAGATCAATTGTTAACACCTTTTGCAGCAGAGCAGGAAAACATCTTGCAGGCAGTAGGTTCAAGACCCCTGGAATAGATGATGTTAGTCTTAATCCATCATAAAATTCCATTTCTATATTCTCTAGTCCAGTGTCTTATCACTTCCCAGGGTTGAAATTAAAATTATCTGATAATAATATTCTTACATCCTACAGAGTTACCCTTAACTAAGTATAAAGGTTATCATTTCAGAAGAAATAATTAGAAAATAATTAAATCTTTAGACATATTACAGTAAGTTTTTGCACCGACAGCGTGAGAAAATCAAAGGAGAGTCAATGAAAGCTCAAAATTTTGCCCATCTACAAGGTCATAAGTCAAAATCTCCACCTTATTATTTATTTAATTGAATTGATAAAAAAGGATTAAAAAACTACTTTAGGAAACTAACTTCTAAACTTCTATGGTTGTAGTGCAAATGGTTTTGGAGATATCGTTATGTCGAATCCTGGATATAAATTGCCGAAATCTTGATCAAATATGGCGGAACATAAAATATTTCTTAGAGAGCACCTAGGGATAGGGAAAACCTCTATGCTTAAATTCAGCTCACCAGCAATTACTGTTACAGAGATAGAGATACTGTGATGAAAAATGGTCATAAACATGAATCAAGATGAATCGTAAAACCTTTTCTTTGCAAATACCTAAAGGGTAGGGGGGGAACCTCTAAGCAAAATTTAAACTCTTTAGCAATTATTGTGGTTCTGGAGATTCTAAGATGAATGAATGAGTAAGAGATATTTTGAATGTATAGATTTACATTTAACATTGTATTATTTATTGTTGAAGGGTTAGGGATGGAATACCATTTTGAAACTCTAAACTTTTATTATCATTGGCGACGTAACAAAGAAAATACAAAGTTAATCTGATAAATTTGTCAGAAAATACGAATCTGATAGCAATAAGCAACAAAATACCGTTAATTAAATTCAAATATCAGAGAGTTAAATAATCTATTTGAAATTAAAACGGATAATTCTGAATATAATGTCCTAGCCTATTATACACAGTTTCTAGAGGGTTACAATTCTATTTGAGGATAGAAGTGGTTACTAGGTTCAGGCTTATATTACAATAAGATTTGACACCAACAGGGTGAGAAAATCAAAGGAGAGCCAATGAAAGCTCAAGATTTTGGCCATCTACAAGGTCATAAGTCAAAATCTCCTACTCTCATTGCCTTTCCTTATAATTTTACCCCGCTGTCAGAGAAAACACAAATTGTAATAGTATTATAAACTAATTGATAAAATACACAAAATAAATAATTAACAATAAGGGGTTTGTTTAATACATTTTAGTGAAGGTTACAAAGAAAACAATGCTGGAAGGCATATTATCAGCTCCAATTCTACTCTTATCTACTTCTGTTATTCTAATTGCATGTGTGTTCTGTTATAAGTTATTATGTATTAGATATTCTGTAAAAAAATAAATAAATAAGGGTCAGAATGGGTAATAATTATAATCACTAAATTAATAATGATCCATATGACTTCTTCTACCTTATAATATATTACGAATATAAAAATAAAAGGTTATCAGCAGACTCATTGAAAACTGTAATAGTACTTGAATGAAAAATTAGAACATATTTATCAATTTAAGACACAAAAGTGGTATAAAATGACCAATATAATATGGGAATATGAAAGCAGGAGTTTTTAAAATCTATTAACTAATGCTTCGAACTTAGAAAAATGTACATATTTATGCAACTTAAAGTCGCATTCAAGAATTTCCTTAATACGTGATTTGTCAACATAATGTATGTGCACATAATATCATAATCTATTGCCATATAAAGGTATTTGATAGACTAAGTGAAAAATAAAAAACAAACGCCTACGAACGTCATGTCCGGTAAGCTACAACTTTCCCCCTCAATCAGTAACACTGAAGAGTGATAATTGAAAAAAGTTTAAGTCGCAACTATACAATAATACATTTACCTTAACTAAAGTAGTTCAAGAGCCAGTAAAATATAGTTTAGGTAATGAAACAGGCATCTACAGATAAATGAAAAGGTCGCTATCACCGAGACAAGAGGTACATAAACCTCCTTGACTTGTGCTACAAGGTTGAAAACTTTCTTCTTGTAGATAAATTAAAATGATTGAACAATCAAACCATAAGTTTACAAAGAAAACACTAGAAACAGACTAAGAACAATGAAATTACTCTGCGTTAATCGATAAAACTCTGATAACATTCTAAATAAGGACACTCGGAATAAAAAACTGTAAGGAAGCGTAAAATGGCGGACGCCACCCACAAAATAAACTCAAAATAACACACTTTAACTATCCAGCCTCAAATCTCGATACTGTAAAAATAAAAATAAACTCACCTCAATCTGTTAAATCAATGTGAAGGATAATTCATAATACCTAAATAATAAAAATATAATAAAAAATCACTTCGGTAAACCTACGCAGCGCACGCGAATAATTTCAAGTGTTTAGAAACCGAACTAAAGGTTTCATTTTTTTGACTCATAAAATTACTACTTTATCCTTTTAAATTATTTATAAAAATAAATATATTTAAATTTGAATTATTTTTATTTAATAAGAACAACCTTTTTATTGATTAATATAAAAAACTACAAAACAAAATATTTTAACGAAACACCGACTTACGGCGGGAAATTCAAATTTAAATTACAAAGTCTTAAAGAAACAGTAAGGAACCAAAGATTTTTTACTTTAAAATTTTATTAATGAAATATTATATTTCTAATTTTTGTAACCTGAACAATTAAATTTATCTAATGCCCTCTAGTGTAAACAATAGTAAACATATACTTTAATTGCTTAATCTATCTATATTATTAAAAAAGTTTTGTATTGAGTATAGACGAGTTCAGTGAGAGTGACATACTTCACTGAGTGTAGAGTGCGTTAGGAGATACCCCTCTAGAAGAGGGTTGAATCCGGGGGGAAAAGGGAGAGCTTGAGAGTTGAGCTTGAAATATTTTTAAAACAATTGTTAATTGAACGAAAATTTTTCATAATAGTCTTTAAATTTGTCAATTAGGAGAAGCACTGAGAAAATCTAGACATTAAATAAAAAAAAACATTTCCTTATGAAAATCTGTGTCATTTGTTTCAGCTCTTATTCCAAAAATATGTATGACATAGACCCATCATAACTTATTGATCTTTTGCATACCCCCTATCTAACAAGAAGTTGGCAACCCGTTCTTGGGAATAGCTGCACTGGTCACTATGTATATTTAAAAGCAGTAAAGGAGATTGAAGCAAGATAATATGCCTCTGCTTTGTATGAAGCTGCAGCTAGTTATGGGAAATAACCTATGCTAAATGTTCTCCAATAATTTATTTCACATTCCATTCTCAGATGTTCTTTGCCATCAAGCTTTTTCGACATTGAACATTGTCCATCTTTAATCTTAATTTCTCAACAGTCTGCTCCAGGTCTCAAGGGTATAGATAAAAAAACTAAGTTTTTATATAATTTGCGATATCATATTCTTAAGACCTGGAGCAGACTGTTGAGAAATTAAGATTAAATATATATAAGGGTAATCCAAAACCTGATTGTCCATCTTTATGGTCTGAGGTTTTCTTCTTTTCTCCTCCGGTAAACAGATTAATATTTAGAGCATCAACCATTTTTTCTCTCCTTCATATCTGAGAGACATTCTACGTAGCAAGAATCACTCATAAGGAATACACCTACAATACTTTTCGTAACATTTCAATACGTGTCAATTACGATGTGTGCTGCTTTTCAATATTATAGCAGCTTTTTAACTTTTTTGTCCATCAAATTCTTCTCTTCTGCTACAAGCCTACAACATACCCCACAAGTTAGCGCACACCAATGCAAACAATTAATGGATTCCGTTCAGCCAGTTTTTCGCCTATTAAGTTAGCCAATTATTATACACTCAACTCTTTGTTGACGTAATGTATTCTGATTCGTTTGAATCATATGATTGGGTCCAATATTCTGCTGGTCTCTTGTACCTTCATCAACACTTTGTTGAATCAAGTTTTGGTCAACACTTTGTTGACTATATAAATTGTGATCAATTATTTGTTGCCAATTAATGTAGTTAAATTTGGTTCTACAACATGGTCAACTGTGAAGGCTTGGGCCTTCATGTTGTTCCGCCGACTCCACCCTATTGGTTAGTTCAGGCAATAAATTCATTTTAAATATATTGTCAATTTCTTGTGACACATTTAAAGAATTGACAATTTTTGTTCATGTCTCTTTAACTTTTGTAAAGAAAAGAGCAGGTCTTCGATGTCCAACATTATCTGTCCCTCTTCGGCTGATTCATTCTTGAACCTATCCCATTCAGCTTGATTGTTCTAAGATGATTGTCCTAATTCATCTTGCATGGTCTCGAATTCGTTTAGAATAAATTGAAAGTTTTTCAATAACATCTATGTCATTGCATTGATATCATTGTTAGTAATATCTGTCTAATTGTTAATATATATATTAATTTTGTCTTGTCTAAAAATAAATAAATAAAATATCTCATGATATATTGTGCAATAGAACTATTTTGGAATTTATTTAAGTGATATTTTATTACTGCACCTAATAAAAATGGATTAGAAACAACACTTAATGCAATTCTAGTAAATCTGAATGTTTGTAATTCCTAATTTAGGGTCTTTTATGTTTTATGTTTACTAACAGCAAGTAGCTTTTCTTTTGCAAGTAGCTTAAAATAAAATTTAAAAAAAAGGTTCTTTTAACCAAATGAATCTGGTAACATCCTTATCTGAATAATTTAATTCAATTTGCAGAAAAGCTTTTTCTATATCTGTGACAAAGGCATGTTTAGGTAAACAAAATCTTAATAAACCACATAGGTCTTCTAATAGTACTCCACCCCTATATAAGCATTTATTTAAATTTTTATTTGAAAATTTTGATTTAGAGCTGGCATCATAACCTATATGGACTTTAGTTGTAGTTTTTGTCGTGGTTATAACATAAGGCCCATTGTACTAACCCTATGGTGGAGAATTGCAACTACTTCCCACATCATATGGGTATAGTGTGGTCATTAGTGAGCTATTGAAATCAGAGCAGCATCGAACCCATGATCTTGATTTGCCTCGACTCATTTATAGCATGGCATCCACCTAGAGCCTCTTGGCTGCACTGGCTCTCACACAAGCTGCAGACGAGACATGCTTTTTTTTACAACAATGGTTTCTTACGCCGCGCCAACAGAAAGTTGGCATATCTTGATGTTTTTGGTATCATTTTAATGTTTCCACATACGCACAAACATATATTTATTTACACCTATATCTTCATAAGCACTTATCTGATTTTTATAAAATGTTGACGGTTAATCGAAATTAGCCAGCAGATAGCCCCAATTTTAATTTCAATTCAGCGAGAAAGCAAATTGGCAGAGTATTTTCATCTGAAACAGCTCTAGTTACACTAAAATAGACAAAAGGTCAACTAGAACAGTGATTCCCAACCTGTGGTCCGCAGGAATGTTCCAAAAAGTTCCATGTCCATGTCCGCAGAAAGATAGAGAAAACAACCAAGAAAAAAATTAATTAATAAATGTATTGAGTTAAATATCTACAGCTAATAGAATTAAATTTTGAATAAACTAAGACAGGGCTAATCTGAGGTATAACTCCGATAAGCTAGTAAAATCTCAGTATAAAAATATATTGGAATTTTGAGAGCCACAACTTCATGAATATACCCAATTGAGTGTAAAATCAATGAAATTGATCCTGCCCTTCCACTCTACATATTTATGTGAAGTTTCTTTATCTACCCTCAGTTTTACCAAGAATAAGCAAAGAAGCAGATAAACCCTTAGGATGCTCATAGGATGCAACTCTTATGGGAATGGCATTGACTACTTTTAAGCCAAATATTGACAAGGTGTTCAATGACATGCAGGATGCAGGATCAAGATAGCCATTCATAATATAATGTTTAATTTTTTAAATGACAAAATTATATCTTTTAAGAACTTGTAACACAACACAAGTGCATTTATATACAAAATTATTTCAGTCCCTCTACTCTATACCAATCCTAAATCATAACTTGTTCTCTCTACTGGATATAAAAACATTTTGTTTTGATGAAAAACTAAGAATGGTGATTGTTATGTGCGTTTAATATTTTTATTTTTATTTTTTTTTGTACACATCACTAAATAAAAATTAATCAGCCACTTTTGAGCCTATAAAGTCGGACCGGTGGCAACAGACATAGACAGGAAAAAAGTTGCGCTGGATTCGGTTTTGATTATGTAATCAATGTACAGAAAGAACTTTAATTTTATATATATAGATTACAATACATAAAGGGTATTCCACAGCTACATAAATCTACTATACTATAGCTAACACACGGATTGAGGTTTAAAAAAATCATATCACCAATACAATAATAACAATAAAATGAAGAAAAGAAAAGGGGAAAACAAAAAACAAAACAATCAGATGGATAAAAGGGTATAAATAAAAATAATTTTATCTTTACAAAATAATATACAAGGCCAATAACAGAGTGGCAAAACAGTCTAGAAGTTAACTTGTGGCCTAAAATGCTTCTGAAACTTATTAGCCTTGACTCCTAGCTTTTGGTAATATTTGGACTGTAGCCTCGAGATGTACTTGATATCCCTTGCTTTCCTGAAACACCAACATAGTAGATCATTAGCATGTTTTACATTTATCTATTAGTTGTGGCTGCACGGGAGGTAGAAATTAAGTCCTAGCACTAGAGTTTAGTTGTTTGAGAAACAGTTAACTGACTTGTGAAGGAGGTGGTTATATAGGGCCAACAAAGAAAATTTATGTGATTAGGTTTGGAACATAACGTGTCAATGTGTCACTTATATAAAGAAAAATGTTTTTAATAGAAATAATAACTAAACAAAAAAAAGTCCAAGAATTTATAATTTAACCCACAAAAATGTATAACTGCTTAAGGTAAACTAATGGTGGTTTACTCAAATTATCACCCAACTATTTGTGCCAAAATGGTGGTTAATTAAATCTATGTCTGTTTGAACGTTTTATCTTTGAAGCCATTTATTAGCAGTCATTGCTAGAAAAAATGAAGCTTTGTCCATATTTTTTTATTAATTTTTATTATCCTAGTGAGGTTAGAGCCAAAGTCTTAAAAGGCCTTAACCTCATAGGTAGAACCTCCAAGGCCCTAACCTCATAAGTAGAAAATTATGGACAAAGTTTAGTTTTTCTTGCAATAACTGCTATTATATGGTTCTAAAGATGTATTATTTAACAAAAATTAATTTAAGTGGTTCTTAAATGAGGGTCGAATCCTTAAGCATTAGTTCCAAACAGCTTAGCAGAGGTAGAGGGAGCACAGTGCAGAACCCTTGCTTCAAAAAAATACTTGAACTTTTTTTAAATTAACAATCTCATTTATGTATAACTTGACACTTATTACAATAAAGTTATGCCCAGAAAATCTTACTCTTCTTAATAATTGAAACATTTTTGCAGGTACTTTAAATACACACCTTTCAAAGTACTAGTTATCTAATAAGTTATTCAATATTTCAAAATAAAATTCTTCAGGATGAGCCATGAAAAAATGGTGAGCTTTTGCCTGCATGATAACACCAAAGATTTTTGATACTAGGTGTGCAATGCAGTTGTCTGCTTGCAGTATTGAGCTGAGCGTGCATTTTAATTTTAAACAATAAACATTTTTATTTATAAACAGCTGAAATCGGATCAAAAATAGTAATAATTCTACTTGTTAATTAAAAATTATTTTTTTCCTGTTTTTTTATTTACCCCCTCTTAAATGAAAATATGACAAAAATGAACATAATAACAATAACTGTACTCTTAAAGAGCTTTCCGACAACTTGTATGTACCCCTGCACCCTTGTGTACCAATTTGGACCATTTCAGATTTATACCTTCCTGAAGTTGGTCACTATGACCGTGCCGAATTTTGTATGGATTGGTTCAGCCATTCAACCAAATGCAAAGTGTAGTATAAGAGCTTCGCTTCGCTCAGCTCAAAAAGAAAGTACAGAAAAATATGTATATAATCTTATACATAACTGTAAACATCGTATCACTTCTGCCCACTATCCTTTTAATTGATTTCAACTCAGCTGCTGTTAAAGAATATATGAGTTAATAATTTAAAAATAGCATTGCTAGCATACTTACTTGCTAAGGGAGATCTTGTCGACTTGTTTACCAAGAGCCATGTAAGATGAAACAATCTTTGACATATTTCCTTGCTTTTTCACAACTATTTCTCTTCTGGCATTAAAATGTTGCCTGAAAACATATTGAACAAAGATATAGTGGGGGAGTTGCTTGTAACAAGGTACAGTAATATTTTGTCTCTGCAGTAGAACCTTGTTAATCTTAACTAATTGGGACTGGGGGAAGTTTAGACAATCAAATTGTTCTGAGTAAATACCATGCTATTAAATTGTATTTGTTGTGAGCTAAAAAGGATGAATATTATTATTAGAATAAAAAGTCCATTACAGTGTAAAACATAGTTATTAGCGGCCTTTACACATACGGTCTTTCCTGTAGGCCTGAATCGTGAAGGATTGCGCATGAGTAATCGTGTGGGAAAGATTTGGTAGCTATAAAAGTGATACGCGCTTTCCTACAGGAAAGCATGCCCCCGTGTTGGCGCGAAGGAAAGAACGCATGTGTAAAGAAGAATCCCGCACGCAATCCTTGGAGCGTAGAGTGGTCGTCAGACAAACAGTTTTAGGGGGCACAGTGGGGGTAAATTTAAGGAACACGGCAGGCCTGTGAAAAAGCTCGCCGTCGCCTTTATACTAAGGAGATTACGCGCGGTAAAGCGTGCATCTCTGTGGACGTGTATCTCTCACTCCAGTGCAGCCTTTACACAGGCGCTCTTTCCCGCCCTCTTTACCGTTTTTTGCTCTACCCTGCAGGAAAGCGTGCAAGTGTAAAGGCCGCTATTATCTTTAGTAATATTTATTAACTGTTTAGAAATTAATAAAAAATCATTAATTTTCTTCTGTGTTAATGATGATATGTGTATATAGCATGCTCCTTTGTACTTTGGTGAAATTCAGATCACCAAGGTTTTACTGTATCAACTATTTTGTTAACAAGGCTCTACTGTATAAACTATTTTGTTTATTTTTATACCATTCAGAAAAAATTTTCCCAATATAATATAATTTGACAGGTAATTAGATCATAAAAATCTAGTGTTAAAAAGTCTAATGGTAATGGTGCACGCATTATACTCAACACACCCAAGTTTGTAACAATGGAGTTTAAACAACACTCACATTTTTCACATCCTTGTAACCACCGAAAACCTAGAATGTTTTAAATTAAAATATACATAACACAGAGATGTATTGTTATATACATAACAAAATATCCACTACAGAGTTGATCAGTCTCTAAGTGTGTCATTACAAAACATCAATAATCTTTTACCTTATAAACATATAATGCTAGGATAGGAATCCAGCTCTTGGACCTTCACATTCGCTAATGGGCTATGATTATTTTTGGAGGAGGAGGAAAATGCATCATGCAACATCAGAGGACATTCGGAGTCCTTTGGTGACTGGAACTTAACCCACTAAAACTCTCCTCCTTTAAAGGTCTTGAAGATCACTGAAACTGCTTCCAAGAGTGATAGCTTACTTCATATTGCACCCTTTTGGGGCTCTCTATTTTTAATTTTTTTCTACTTATTTATACTATTGTACTACTTATTTATTTAGTAATTACAGTTAATTTATAAGTAATTTAAGTCAACTATTACGACTTAAGAAATTAACCTCAAAGGGAGGACACAGTCATTTATAGGCCTCAAAGGAGAGTTTTTACAGAAACACAGCTGATTCCAGATTTCAGGGCGAGTAAGACATTTTTGGTTTATACTCAAGTGTGAAGGAGTGAATAGCCATTAAAGACTTAAACTGTCTACCGGGAAAAATAAATAAGTAATAAGCTAATGTTCTTACTTGTAATAGACAAGAAGAGAGCGATGTCCAATTTTTGCACCAGAAGGTAGAGTCAGTTGATAATCTCCTGTATCTAAGTCATCTACAGGGGGAACTTCATCATCAAGACCCTCATCATCATCATCAGGATAACTCTTAGAATAATCATAGTAAGGCATGTATTCAACAAGTGCTTCTCCTTCATGTAGCATTTTACAGTGTCCCTTATCTTTCATATGTGCTTGAGCAGCGTCCATAGAGTAGAATCCTTTACCCTTGAGATTACACCACAAGCACATGTTGAATCTACATACTTTTTCCCCCAAATAGAGTAGTAATCCCTTGATGTCTACAACATATTCTATGTCTGGGATGAAGAATGTGTGTTCTGAAAACATATGTTTTAAATTTTTCGATATAGCGCGACTGTGATGCGCACAGAAGAGACAGTTGTGGTTGAGGATGGGGTTGTTTTCACTGATTTCATCGAAATCTTCAGGATCAAAATCTTCTTCGTTCATTTCCTCATCGCCACTCTCGTCCTCCCAGTCAGAATCTTCATCGTCGACGTCCATGGTAATGTCTTTGAGATGAGGCAGTTGACTTCTTCTATCCACAATTTCCTTCTTCGGCAGATTTTTTACAGTGCCTATCACGTCGTTATCATTCAGCATAGTCTCGGATGTAGCCTCGAGTTCCTCCAACGCCATTTTATGTTTCTTCGAACTGACGTGATTAGTAAAAGCCTTATTGGTTGAAAAAGATTTCCGACATACCTTGCAGAAAACAGCATCGTCTTTGGACTGTTCTTGTTGCTTAGCTCTTTGCTGAAAAACACGGGTCTGAAATTCCTCCGCCGTTATAGGAGGAAGATCTATAACTTTTCTTTTTAAATTGTAACGGTGCCAATCGGTTTTATAATGACACCTCTGGATTTCCGCTCCAGAAAACGCAACTCGACATGTGATACAAGTAAATTGTGACATTGTGAACTTAGAGTATTTTAAATAAAAATTTAAATTGCAATTGCACCATGCACAACTATAACCTGACAGACAACAGTTCTCTGACATTGAAACCTACATGTTGTTATAGCGTAAAAATAATGGAGGTGCTTAGCTCCTTTATGGAATATTAATAATCTGAGTTTGATGAGAGAAATAAAAAGATAACAATCTTACTTTAAATATATGTATATATTTAGAAATTTAAGGTACAAGATGAAAATATAAACAATTTTTCAAGAGTTGCACATCAGTAAAATTTTGTATTAGGTATTTTTTTTTAGTAGTACTAGCTAGGATTTATTTTATCTCCATGGTCTGATTCATGACGTCATTGTTTGATTTTTTAAATTTTAAAAGCTGGTTTTGAAGAAAAATAAAATTATATTCTTAAAATATTAATTTTATTTTTGTTAAAAAATATTATATACATAACTAAAAGGTTTTGTGTAAAAACCTATTATGAGGGCGAATTAAAAAGATATTTTTTGCCTGTGATGTGGCAATCTTTTTTTGTCGCCTTGGCGCAGTCGCAGTACGCTGAAACCTCGTGTTCATTGCTCATTTTTCATTTGCCATCAGCCCACTGGTGAATTTTTATTGCGTTTTTTCCGTTCTTGGTTTTTTTTTGGGGTTCTCCTTTTTTGAACGGTTAGTAAATTTCTAAATTTTTTATCCGGTATCCATGAGAAAATATTGTCATTTAAGTTATTTGTACGCAAAGTAGTTTGTGATATTTACATTTGCGTTTTATTTTTTCAGTTGAATAGGTGGATCCTTTAAAGGCTCCACTGCACTATCAGCCAAGGAGAAGTTATTTTGTGATTGATACTTTGTAAACGTCCCGAAGAGGGTCACCATTTTATATGACTTTTCTTAGCGATAGAGGTAAATGTTTAATATATCATTATTTTTATACTTTACGTGAAAATATACTCTGCTCTAGTTACGGAACTTGGCTTCTTTGTGTACTCTTGAAAGCATTCATTCGGATCATATCTTGCCATACTTTCGCTGATAACCTACATAATTCAATTTATTATTACTTTTCTTTGCGATATATCCTACTGACCTTAGCTAATTCTGTTACCTACCTAATTATAATCAAAATAGATACCTACTTACCACTTAATGTCACCTTGCACCTTGTTAATTGATATTAACCTTACTGTTTATACCTTCTAATTTTATTGGCGTTCAATGGTTTTTAGATTTCAAGTACCTTGGCTATGGAACAGAATATCTGAAAGAATCTCATAAACCATTCAAGAGTCCCTCTGTTTCCTTTCCTATCAAAATCAAAATTCCTCTGTGAGTATTTACCTACTTTCCTTTTCCCACTTGTTACCATCCTTATCTCTATGGTTTTGCTTTCTCTTTCTGAGAATATCTTTAGTTTTGGAGTCATGTTTATATTTTCACCTAGCTCCTTTGTTTATAATATATTAAGAATTCTGTTGAAAATGCTTACAAAGTAGTAGCAAATAATGTTGTCTGGGACCAGAAATCAATCTAATACTCTTAATACCCGTTTATGATTATTTATCCTATTATATTCGTTAAGATGCAATAAGTTAATTACGTTTTTTAGGCTCAAATAAACATATTGTTACAAAGAAAAAACTAAGCTTATGAAAGCTGAAGCCTGAAGCTAACATATGTTCTCTGACTGTTAAATCTTATTCGGTAAATCTGCATAATGCGGTGCTGTTAGTAGAATAGATATAAACATACTATTTTGACTAAAGGATATCAACTCTCCTATGTACAAATCTCACAGATATAATCTCTTAAATGTGTAAATCTTACAAATGTAGAGTTTGACAAAGGGATATAATCTCTGAAGTGTATAAAGCAAAATTGCATGGTAAATCTGCACTATTCGGCCCACATATTTCTAATTGTCTGATTTACTTGCAATTTTTTTAAACCATCCCTTTTTACATTTTAAAAACTATTCTGGTTGTACCATCTCGATAAATTCAGTAGCTTAAAAAACAAAATATGTAACATTTACTTCATAAGAAAAATAAAGGAAGGTTATGGTTAGTTAAGGTTAAGGTTTGTACTTTTCGACCTAACCTAAGCATAACCTTTCATCATGTCCCGTAGAAGGTGACACGTTAATTGGTGGGCCAAATAGTGAAGATTTACTGAATTATCATTTTTCTTAGGTTTGAAATTTAAAAATAGTAATATTTTATGAATATCATCGACTGTGTTTTTCTCCAGTGTGTGATAGCGACTCATCATAGAATAGGTGTAGTTCAATAACCAAACAACGTCTTCACACAAAATAATAGTATTTGTAACAATTTGACCGGTTTCGGCTGTTCTAAAGCAGCCTTCTTCAGATAATCTTGACTTGAGGTTACTGTATTGAATTCATAAATACTTAAATACGAATATTATTTTATGAATAACAATGTATGGCCTGCATATATTTTGATTTGGAGTGTGCTGCTAAAAAAAAAAATAGTCATCTTAAACCTTCAACATTACAAAGGCATTTCTTCTATATTGAAATATATTTTTCAAATAGCTCTAATTAATTTATCTTAATCTACAGGTTACTTAGAATTAATTCTAATTGAATCTTTGTTACTAATTATTCCTTGAATATCCTGTATAAAAGTCTGGGAACTACTCATGTAGAGTACATTAGGGTTGGGACATCGATAGGTAAACATCGATGTATTCGATACATCGAAAGAACAAACATCAATGTTACTCAAAACATCGATGTCTTCGATACATCGACATCCGTTCTCCAACCTGATGAGCAAAAAAAAAAAAAAAAGTGAAATCCAAGTGAAATATTCTTTTGTTCAAAATTTATTGGATTACAATTACAGGTTACTTTGCCTAACTAGATAGTTAGACTAACGGATATTGTCATTTCTATTTACAGAAGTGTGATGTTCCTTTGTCCCAAGGAAATATTTGAACATTCCCCATTTAAGATTGTCAATTACTTTTAAAAAATGTAAAACACAATAATATAAACAAACGGCGGGTAACCAAGTAAAATCTTGCCACATCCGACCTAATTTACCGTAAAATCTCGTGTATAATACGCACCCGTGTATAATACGCAGGCAAAATTTTAAGCTATAATTTGGGGAAAATTAAATATTGGCGTATAATACGCACCCGACTTTTCCGTCAAATTTTAGAAAAAAAAGTTTATAATACGTACCTAGAATGATATATTTTGCACATATTACATGTAATTTCCAATATTTATTACGTAATATTTTTACTTGCGAGGTCAGATGGCTAATANGTAAAATCTTGCCACATCCGACCTAATTTACTTTGTTACCCACTTTAGGGTGGGTAACAAAGTAAAAGAGTACCGTTTTCGATACATTGACATCGATGTCCCAGCCCTAGAGTACATTAACTTGGTTAACACATAGTCAGGCTATATGATATTGAATCATTTAATCCTCCAATTTTTAAACTTTGTTCTAGTCTTAATAGTTTGAAGTGTATTACTTCTCTCTAAGGGCAATAAATTCAAATTTTTAATGTTAGGTTTTTTCTTAATAATTTATTTGATTAACTGAATGTACCAAAATGTCTGCCATTTATTAGGCAATAGTTAGTTAAGAAATACTTAAGTAGGAAATTATTGTTTGCTAGTTTCGCCGAAAAATAAAAAGTTGTCTGCATTTAAGCAATTACATCTTTAATTATCATTAATTTTATTTTCGCAAGTAAATGTTACTTTCTGTAATATTTAAAACTGAAAAATTACAATTTAAGTTAAATTTGAAAAAAGGGCATTACAATCTTAATACTGCTTTTATGTATTGAAATTGAGACTGGACAAATCTCTGAATGAACTCATTTCAGAAGTTATTTTTAAACACATATGCTTCAAATTGTGTTTCTATTTTTATATACATCCTCCTTATCTATCAGTTGTATCTTTATTCTTTTAATTTTCTCTGAATAATTATTTTTTAATTTGTTCATTAACTATTTTCCATTTATTAATTTTGATTAGGGTAGGTAGAAGTTTAAGGGTAGATAAGGATTAATTTTCTCTTTAGATAACAATTACATTCATATATATGGAACATTGATTCACATTTCTCTAGTAGATTTTGCGCATTTTATCAATTGAATTATTTTTATGTCCATTTTATTTGTTTTGGCTAGCTTATAATGATGACTTCAGATAGGCCCGTAGTGTATGCTTTATGCTTATTCCTTTAAGCCTACATTAAGTCTTAATACTTCATAACACAACCTTCTCACACTATAACATAACTACATATCTTGGGTTAGCTAAATCCTTTTGTTGTCTAGTGGGGCATTTAGAACAAGCTATTTTTTGGTGAGATTATGTCTCTTCCTCAACAGTTCACATATTATAATCAGTAAAACTAGTTGAAATAAGTCTGTATTAAAATACTTATGTTTTAATAATTAAACACGCACATTGTTTATTGTTTTATTCAATGTGGTCATTTAGGTATTTGATTACAGTATTGTTTAAATCATATACGTTAATAATAGTGCATTGTTGGAAATTGATTCCATCAGAGGTTTTATTGTTGACTTACCTAGACGGTGGTTCTTTTATTGTGAAGTGTAGTTTATTTTTTATTATGTCTTCAATTACATGTTACCTATTCAACCTATACTTTTTATAAAAACGAGCTACATATTTTAATATGCTAATGAACGAGTGCTTTAAAATTATTTATATTGTTGTAGTTGTAATACCTTTAATTTTAGCTTTTAAATTTTGTCAACTGTGAATCGCTAACTTTCATAATGTAAAATTCTGTCCCTTACCTCAGAAATTTGTCTACAACTTATGCTTTGACAAATAAGTTTTATTGTATGCTCATTGAAGTGAACTTATTGTAAATGTAGGTATACACATCTCTATACCTTAAGTCACCTTGTATATTAAGAAGCAAATTTAATGAAGATGCGGACTTGGCATTTTCAATGTACAATTTTAAAGAAGAAATTTAAGCCACAATCTGTGAAATCTATTGCAGATATGTTTTAAACGATGAAAGTTACCAAAATGTATCATCGTTTTTTTTAATTCTTCTCTTAGACACCCTCTTTATGGAGGCTAGATATACATACGCTCTTAAAGTTGACTGAAGAGGACTCTGCATACTAGTTGAAAAGTCTCAAGATAAAAGAGTTGTTTTGCTTTAACACGTTCAGGACGGAGTGCCGCTATAGCGGCACTACTACGCTATAGCGGGAGTAGTCTAGTAGTGCCGCTATAGCTGCACTACTAGACTACTCTGAGTGCCGTTTTAGCGGCACTGAGACCCTAATCAAGAAACTGGAGTGCCGCTATATCGGCACTAGACTCCCTCTCTTAAATTGGGCATTGGGTTATTCATTAAGAGAGGGGGTTGGGGTTATTCCCATATTTTCAAAACTAGGAGTGCACACTTCAGTAGAGGGGAAAAAATAGCGAGAAAAAAAATTTGGTTTATTTTATTAGAATTTTATATAATTCAAGAAGTATAAGAAAATATTAAAAACACAATGTCGGATTTTTGAATGTTCACTCATAAATGTTCTTTCACTATACTTGTTATTTTACATTTTTATTAATGAAATTTTAGTGACGAAATATTTACTTATAAAGTTTTATAAAAAAGCTCCAAATACCCCCTGTTCTTATAACTTGGTGATTTCTAATTCTCCTCTCTATCAAATACAACATTATATTCTACTTGTTGTATTTACAACGTAACTTATCAATTCTAGTAAGCTTCGGTCTTCCAAGAGAGATAGTGTGAATCCCTATGTTTTAAACCCATTGCAGCTATCTTTCTCTTGGGGTTGAATTAATTTTCAATTGAACTTGAATTAGCTTCCTCTATTAAAATTTAGAAGGTGTAAACAAACCTTTCAAAATAAAATGGCTTGAGACTAATGTATGAATGATGTCTAACAAATAATCATGTATATTATTTTTTTTTTTTTTGCCTGGATTATGTTGACTATTTGCCACCTTTAGAATATATAGGTGATATTGATTAGCTTTGTAATAGATAAAGTGTGAATCACAGAAGTTTTATTAAAATTGGTCCAGCTGTTCTTAATTTATACCTGTTTTGTTTTGTGTAGATGGCTAATTCAATTTAATTAATTAAGTCTCAGCTTTTCTATTTTCTAATGTTTAGTGCATAAATAAAGGAGTACACATAATTAAAAGAGTATTGGGAAAAGTTGTTGTATATGCTTAATTTCCTCGTAATGGAAATCATATTTTACAGGTTTCTTTGAATCTTTATATTATGATAGCATAATTTGTTGACCTTTTTAAAGCCAAGGTCATATTATTTATAGTTCAATACACCTAGCTGACATGGTGTTGGAGGGAGAATCAATGTCACCATGGTCAGTCTGTTGTGATTATAAAACTGCGGCTAGAAGCGAATATTAAAGCTAAAGCTGTATTTATTGTTTATTGTTTGTGGTTTATGAATGGAGCCAGAATGTTTTCAAGGTCACCTGATAGCTTGCTTATATTATAGTTTCTAAACAAGAGAGTCCCTCTCTGTTATATGTGAGGCTCATTCCAGCTTTCTATACATCTACACTTGTCCAACCCTAATATCTTCACACATATTGCTTATACTACAGCTTTTGAACACTTTTATTTTTCAATACTATCAGGTTCTCTTCAGCAGAAAATTCGGCTCAGAAATTGTTTGATTCTTTTATTTATTTAGTTTGTCCTGCTAGTCGCCTCTTAATGTGATTTAATTTGTGTCAAAAGTTCTTTGATATAATTTGTTAACACTATAGTTTATTATTGTTGGCTGATTCAACTGCGATTTTGTCTAAATTTAGTAGTCATTAATTTTGTTCCATATGCTGACCAGTCAAAGTGGTATAAACATTTGCCGTTGTGGTTTGGCTATAAATTAATCTATTTATTTTCTCTGAGTTTTATCCAGTAATTCATATTGTACTACTCATGAGAACATTATGTAGACCTCCGCATAATATCCATTATTACTTTGCTTAAGTTGAAAGATCTTAAAAGAATATATTATTTATTTCCCTCACAATTTTTGGTATTTCTGTACAAGGTACAGTGAAACACCTTTTAACGGACACCCCTCTATTAAGGACACCCCTGTTTACGGACATTTTTTACAGGCACCAAACTAAAAAATATTTTAGTCACTAACAACCCCTCGCCAACGGACACCCCTGTATAACGGACAAAATTGGTGGTCCCGTCGATGTCCGCTAAAGAGGGGTTTCACTGTATATTTAAATGTAGAAAGAAAAAGTCACTCCATGTGAAATAATATTATTTTCAAAGCAGGTTTCAGCCACTATAGGGCCATCATCAGTGCCACAAAAGCGAAGAACGTTACTTATAAAGGTTAAACATGGGAGAAAGGTGAGTCATGTTAAAACAGCGACTGGTACAAGACAAGTCTTGTACCAGCTGCTTGCTTTGAAAATAAAATTATTTCACGTGGAGTGACTTTTTCTTTCTACATTTAATGATGACCTCCACTAACGCTTCATATCCTAAATGGTATATTTAATTAAAATATTTCAAACATTAAGATTTTTGAATATACAAAATAAACTTCGGTTTTGATCTCTTTTAATTATCATCAAAAACGGTTACCTTTTAATTGCAGATGTAGGTATCTTTTGTATATACAGTGTTACCCACATCTCCAAGCCCAAGCACTGAAGATGATAGTATCATCTTATATTTGTTTATTATATACAGTCGGACCTCCAAATAACGAAACTGATGGTTCCTGAAAAACAAATTGTTGTTTTATAGAATTTATTTTACTATAGAAACCCTTTACATAGAGAAATCATGGGACATAAAAAAAATTGTTGTATAGAGACAGGGCCGTACCTAGGTGCATCTGCGTACATGGCGAACCAGTAAAAGTGCGCCCTACCGGGGGGGGGGGAGTATGGGCTACCAGAAAAGAGGGGAGACCGGCCCCCCCGGAATTTTTAGAAATTTTAACGTCATTAAACATATTTTTAAGCGATTTTGGCTCTAAAAGTTAAAGTAATTTTGCAGTAGTTTTCGCTACTAGAAAGTACTATTTAACACTTAAAAAAAGTACCACTCAAGTACTATTTAAAAAAGTAAAAAATAATAATTGAAGCGAGGGTAGCGACCTTCCTACATTCAACGATATATGCTCCGTGTCTGTCTGTGTGTCTGAGACGTACGACGATAACTTGAGTAAAAGTTGACTGATTTTGATGAAATTTGGTACACATGTTCATTTTACCAATGCTCAGGACGAGTTCGTTGGACAACGTTGTTTGTCCAAGCGTTCGCGCGCAACGCTCGCGTAAATGTGCGCATCAAAATTAAAATTGGAAGTTTAGGACGGGAAAAAATTCTAACTTTATCTATTCGATGAGACGAGCATTTTTTGGCAAATAACATTTTGTAGTAAAACCAATAGCGACACCGCTATAAATTAATAAAGATTGTTAAAACTATTAAAGCGAACTTAAAACGTTTAAAGTAGAAAAAACAACGTTTTTATCGATATCTTACGCCGCTGTACTACTATCATACCCTTTATCTATCAACTCATCAATCATGATTCATGATTATCCATTTTTTTTAATATTCATTACATATTTACTACATTATAATACGCTCGCTTCAATGATAGAGCCACGCGATGCCTAGTATTAGTACCCTTTAGTTATTAGGCTACCCTTTGTATATTTTTGCTTCCGAGCTTACCGAAGGTAACGGAAGTTATGTGGTCGTTCTGAAGAACGAAACAAACGCTATTCGGGCATTCGGGTCTACAGTTATGCCACTAATCATAATATCCATCTTTTTGGTTGTAAAAATCTAGGGCCGCCACCCGGAGGCCCGTGGCTCCAGGGGGGCCAGGCCTGTGCCACCCAAAATTAGCTAGGGCATTGGGGCCCCTCGCTAAGAAAAAAAACATTTGTGTTTAGAACTGAATTCCTTACAATAGTATAGAATTTTATTTCAAGTTGGATTTTATTATGTTCTAAAGGGGCCCTACCAACATTGGTACAAAGATGGTAATTTCATGTTTTTTTGGATTTAGGGGCCCCATGGCACCGGGGTCCACCCGCAATTCGGGCCCATAGTTATGCCACTAATTACAATATCCATCTTGCCTTTTTTGGTTGTAAAAAACACACACACACACACACACAAAAAAACACACTGGGGGACAAATGCCCTCCCTGTCGGCGGCCCTGGCGCTAAGCTCCTGCCGCACGCGCCCACTTTTCTTGACCAGAACAATTACTTACACAATGTTATAATGTGATTAATGTTCATAAAAACACGAATTGACAGCTCACGTAACCGAAATTAAACCTAAGTATAAAGTTTTTATTTTGCTCAATTCACCAATACTACCCATAAAAAAATGTTTTCCCTCTTCTCCATTTTGCGCCCTTCTCCAACCTGCGCCCTTGGCAAGGGCCACCTTCGCCACAGCCTCGGTACGGCCCTGTATAGAGATTTTCGTTGTATAGAAGTTCGTTGTATGGAGGTCAGACTGTATTATATTATATATTATATTTGTTGGTTTATCGTGAAAAAAACTATTCTTTACTTGCCGGTTGTAGGCCAGCCGAGACTGGCTAGTTCCTTCTTCTTCTTAAGGCTCTACCGTCCTTTGAGGTTAGGAAAAACAGTAACAGTTCTAAGCAAGATATTAAAAATCTAAGTACAGGCTTCATTCCCAATTTTAATTCTGCACAATTTGAGCCCTATTTCAACTTCCTATGATAAACAGTACAGGCCCCATTTTAATATGAGTTTAATCGTTGTATTGAAATGGCGCCTGTAATATTGTACTGTACAGAGCCTTAAGCTGCTAACAATTAGTATTTTACTGATTTTTGAAAACTTTAAAAATGACTAGGAGTAAATTACCGTTATTCATGACAGTATTATAAAATATTATTTATAGATGTGGTTTATAAATGGGGTTAGAAAAAAACAAAAACAATCTAATCAAATAATAAGAGTTTATAAAAGTTTGGGTGTAGCATTCCAACAAGATATAAATAATTCTTAAGGTGGCTCCACACTCGACGATACAACCCAAGTGTCAGCAAGAGTGTGGAGGGTATGTTTAGGTATTTGGTCTTGTCTCTCTGGTTCTCCCTACGGTGTCTGTATTTAACCTGAGTCAAAGGGCTCTCGTGAGGCCCAATGACAAAAATAAAGCCTATGATGCTTGAGGTTGCATTAGTAATTTGCATATCATACCTGTTGCTGACTTAAAAAATGCATCCTAAAACACTGGACAGAGTGCCGTGGACATCTACAAGCCCATAATCTAAAAAATATAATGCTTTACTTAGATCGCTACGAAGATAATGTTATGGTTATCTAACAAATATAATATAATGTTATGGATATCTAACAAGGTTTAGGATTGGTCATAGTGGTCGCAACTGCTCCGGTTGACTACTAAAACAAGCAATGGTTGTTATGTTCGTCTATCCCCACACACTGGTCACTTCTAGGTCGACTTGTCGATCAATCTGTATGTTTTTGCTTGCTTTGCTGGTGTAATCATGGACAATATTTTTAAGTTAAGTAAATAAATGTAATAGTCTAGTTGTACTCTCATAAGATTAGATAAAGAAATAAGCTTGTTAATTGAATAATCCTAGTAGTAAATTAAAATACATATAGGGAAAGTCTTCTTAAGATGCAAGGTTTAAAAGAGAATTTTCTGAATTCGATCTTATGGCTCAAATAGATTATAACTGTCTTATTTTTCTTAGTAGATTATTTTCTACCTTGCCATGTAGTTCTTCTGAAGACCAAAGAGTGTTCCATCTTCTACAATTTTCTGACGAGGGTCGTGCACGATAAATGGACATTCCTTCGTTTTCGTGGATTTCCTTCGTTGCGCCAGGAAGGATAAGGTGTTGTTCATTCTTGTTATTTGTTTTTGTCCCTCTGGGTCTCCTTCCTTTATTCCTGGTTCCTAGGGCTCTCTGAGGTAGATCCTCATTGATTCTTTCCTTTCTTGATAGCCCTCTTACATTCAATCTTCTGAGTTTGGTAGTCTGATTTCCTTGAAAGCCTGTCGCCATATTTTTGGTTTATTGTGGTGAAGGACCCGCAGACCTCCGCTTGGTAAAACGACTGCCTACTCCAAGCCAACACTGCCCCCTTTGTGTGTCTGAGATGTCGATCTTCAGGTTGTTGCTTTCTCAACTGGCTAGGGTGGAGTAGTGTGTTAACTATGAATATAAATTCGTAACTGACAGAAACAGAAGCACAGTTTAATTACAATAAATATCCAATCAAGTTGTGTATTGCATGTATGCAAAAATGCACAGTCAATCAGGTAGTAGTGATTAGAACTTGAATATCGCTATAGTTATATAATTCACTATTTCTACTATGTTAAATTGCCACCAGTAAACTAGCAATTCGCAAGCTTAGACTACCGTTACATAAAAATGATAATTGAGTGGTGAGTTCTGCACCTGGTTGAAGTGCGATACTTCTAGACTCTAGACAGTTGTCTTGTTACATGTAAAATATTGGTGATATGTCGTCCATTCTATATGTGTTAGTTAAGGAAAAAAACCACTCAATTCTGCTCAGTACTTCTTTTTGGTTTAAAAGCAGGTGTGTAGGGTTGTCGTTGTTAAAATGCATCTATTCATGAGAGATAATGTAAATAATTTATTCACTAAATCTGCGAACATTTTATCCTGCAATTTAAAGTGTAGGTTAACGCTCATTGTTAGTTCGTGTAATATATTGAGGAAAGATAAGACACGGATACTATGTAATTTTTTTTAGTCTAATCCTTCCTTGGTATGCAGATAACTACAAATTTACCGAAACTTATTTGACGCCCTCTTTCTTTTAAACAAGTTTTCGGCTTTACAGTCTTCGTAAAAGTTTTTATATTTTGTTTTATAATGTTACTCGCAAATATTTTGGTGTCTCCATCTTCTTGACCTTTTCTTATACTCAGCTGCGAGTGCGAGCTACTATTTTTCTTCCTAGGTATTTTCGTCTTCATCGTTTGTTCCTTTTTAGCTGCATGCGTCGTGATAATGCTTGTCTGAAGTCGGAATGTCGGTTATTTATTTAAAAGCTATGTGTCCTTGGAAGAGAAAGATTAAAATTAATTGCGATATTTCTGTGGTTTTGTGTAACTTTTTTTAAGTTAAATTTACCTTTGCCTTTTAAACTAATAGACACCATATTCTAAAAATTAAGTAATTAAGAATCACCTGCGGTAATGCGGTGATGGTATTTTTAACAAACTCGTCCATGTTTGTCAAATTTCCTACCAGTGTCGGACTGTCCAGGTCGGCATTTGCCGAGGGCCCAGAAAGTCCGTCCTATTTGTGAATTTTCCTACAAGTGTCGGCATTTTTCGAGGGCCCAGAAAGCCCATCCAGTTTGTTAAATTTCCTACCAGTGACGGACTGGCCAGGTCGTCGGCATTTGCCGAGGGCCCAGAAAGCTACCGTGATTCGAATTACACAATTGCAATTGTACAATTTATTAACTATTCGATACTCAGTAATTTGTAATAGTATGTTTCTGACGTTATCGCCTTTATAGGTTTTATCAAGTGGTTAAAAATTATTTGATACAAGCAGTAAATCGTGGGAAAATAAGTAGTTCAAATTCTTTGAATGTTATCTAATTTTTTCGTTTTCAGTTGGCCTTTATCTATTGAACTAACAGTTAACTTTCATTGAACATCTGGCGCTTATTTTTCATTAACTCTGATAACTTGTTATTAAAAATTGCAAGAGATACATGTGAAGAGGAGGGAGCTGTATGTTGATGATAAGGCTTTTTTTTATTGTACTGACGTCTCTAGTCTATCGAGTGCTTCTGACTCGTTGGTTCAAGTGCGGTTGTTTATTAATAGGTCCCTTTACCACCCCCTGGCCCTGCATCATATCCCGTCCACGGTTTCCATATGTCGACCTTGTCAGGTGTCAAGCCGTTAAGAGTTCGATTATGTTTTCCGTGATCCGTGTCACTTGGGTGTCTTGTGGTCCTTTGGTGACAATAGGATTCTAGAGAGTTGAGGGAGGGGAAGGCGCACTCGTCTGAACCCCCGACTAAGGAGGGAGCAGGCTGATCAATATCCTCTCTACCTATACAATCTGGCGGTGGCTGCACAGAGAAATCAAATGTAGCCCAAAAATTAACTTCAACGTGAATTTTGTTTCGCAATACCTGTCCCTTTTCCTTTTGTCTACACTTAATGAAATCTTACTAATTATAAATTAGTACGTAAAATACATCCACCCCTAAAAGATTTTTATGATCTTGCCGCCTGGATTTTAAGTTTTGAACAAAAAAATTGTTTTTTGTTCTGTTTAAGCGAGGAAATTATTTAAGAAACAGAATGGACATAAATTGTTGGATATAATTGGTATAGGGTTTCGTTGGTAAAACCAAAAATAGAAACCCTTATTCCCTTATAGTTTTGTTCCTGTATTTGTCTGTCTGTCACTCGATAACTATAATTTGAACACAACTTTTGAATCAAAAGAGAAAAACATGGAACTTTTCAGTATTAATTATAGTTTTGACGCGCACACAGGAAAAATAAAGCGAACTCAAAATCATCAGCTGTTCAAATCCAAAATGGTAATAATGCATCTCATTATTTTTTTTTTTTAATTTTGAATGGGGGTATTAAATTTAAGATATTGAAGAGTAGATAACAAAAATATATTATAACACTTGTGGAAAGTAGTGTAATGTTTCATGCCATTTTGTCAAAAAATAAAAATTTTGCGTGCCCTCCTTCCCTCCTAAAACTATATTTTTGCTAGACCGTAGAAAAATTAGAAATACTATTTGATCTGTTTAATTGGGAGTCCAAAATGGCGGATAATTCACGTCACGGAGGAAAAAATACTTTTTTAATGAGGTATCAAATGAAAAAAGTATTGTATTTATGTGTCGAAATGTACAAAAAAGAATGTCCCCACCCCTAACTACTCTATAAAATCTATTCCTAAAATTTATAATTAATTTACGCTAATAGCTTATGGAAGGGTGAAGAACATTTCCGGAAATACTTTAATTTTCCTTTTCGTTATTACCGATAAAAAACATTACGACCCTCTGGGGGATCGAACCAGGAACCCCTTCCTTTAGTAACACTTGGAAATTGTTGATTTTTCTGCTGTTACTAGGAATATGTATGCCAAATGTGGTGCGGTCTGAAAAGTAAGACTAGCTATTTGATCTGATTAAATGGTATCCAATATTTTTTAATTTTGAGGGGTATCAAATGAAAGGTATTAAATATGTAGTTGATTACAAAAATATATAGCACTTGTGTAAATTGTTTAATTTTCCACGCCATTTTGTAAAACATCAACATTTTGCTTACCCTCCCCCTTTATACTTAATTTTATGATCACGATACCAATGACACCCTTTTTATGTAAGACTTCACACATGACCGATTTATTTATTTCATGTCAGGATTCAATATTTAGTTTTTAAACGTTTACTATCTATTATTTTATCAAATGACAAAAAATTGTCCTTAAAAAAGTATAACATTTACAAATATAATCTCTGAAAATGTAAAATGTAATATTTTACTGTCTAACTCCACAATAGGTAATTTTAAAATGTATAGAAATGTGTGTGTGTGTGTAGTTTTCGCAAATTAGAAATTATTATTGGTGTTAGTAATAATAATTTCTAAAGTGACGGATAAAAGTGGCGATATATTTTAATATATATGTATATTATTAATTTTTGTATTTTCGTAAGTTATAATTGAAACTAATTCTCGTAAATGATTCAATCCAATAAAATATTATACACAACACAATAACTAATATAAGATGACACTTAAAAAGTCCATTTTTAATGAGTTTATATATAATATACACTATTTATTTATTGATGTGCAATTATAATAGTAATAGCGTTTAAAAGAAGGGACAATCATGTACTACGTTCACACATCGTTTTGAAAACGATCCGCTAGTTCAAAACGCTGTGTGAACGGAGATCGACGGATCGTATCGGTTTAGATCCGCTCCACCAAAAATACGTGATCGGAACGGGGAATCGAATTCAAAACGCTCGTGTGAACAGGTCGCGGAGGGGATCGAGATATCAGGATATTTTACTCTTTTCCAATTTTCAAGTTCTTTACTTTTGTGAGCTTTTTTTAAACTGCAAAAACGTTGTTAAACAAAATGTAATACTTACTATAAAGAACCTTTAAAAACTTTTAACAACTTGTAAAATAAAATGTAAAAATTCGCGGACATATTAGATAACAAGAAAGAAGGCTTTACTTGTGACGTCACCGTTATGAAAAATCGAAAACAAATATTTCGATTACCTGTATTTTTTGTTGTATGAACGCGGATCGTTTTCAAAACGAATTGGATCCGAAACGCTTTCAAAAACGATGTGGGAACGTAGTAATATAATATTTGTCCCTTCACCCCCCCCCCCCCACATGTGCTATTATTTTTTCCTTCAGCAGTCATTTTTAGGGTTTCGAGGTCGTCCTAGAAACCCTTATGCTTTTGGTAGTTCGTCCGTCCGTCCGTCGCAACTTGGAGTATATCTCCCAACCTACTGACGCTATTAACTTGAAATTTTGTATATAAGTTAAACTTTTTTGCCCAAAAACAGAAAACCTATTGCGAACTTTAACACTCCAAATTTCTGCGATCTGCGATCAATTGCGATCACCGCGCAATATTTTACATTTTTTGTAATTTTCAAGTTGGGTATCATTTCAAAGGTATTGAAATGTAGATTACAAATATGTATCGCATTTT
>KZ651451.1:154913-174644 GCA_001010745.2 Gerris buenoi | reverse complement strand
TTTTTATAGGTTTATATTAATTATTCATGAATTTAGTTATGCTATTAAAATTCATTAGACAGAATACATAGAAAACATTAAATGAGGTATGTGTTAACAAATAATTGGTTGTTTGACTGAGATTTTGAGGTACAACTTCATAATTATGACAAGAGAGTTTAAGCTTGTAAAATAAATATGTAGTGTAGTCATCTTTCAATTACTACTATGCTAAAATTTACACTGAAGAAGATATAAATGTCGAAACGCGTATGCTTAATTAAATATAATTGTGGTGACAATATTGGGTTTTTATTAACCTCTGTAGTTATAGGTATATGTTAAGTTATAGATTTAGTTAAACGAGCGTAAAGATTATTTATTTCAGAGATTTGGGATTTTAAAAGTTTGTTGAATTGTATTTGTTGACTAAAACGTGCACGTGTTTGACTAAAAACGTTCTAGCTGGTCCACCATGACCGCCCCAATAAAAGTTTTCATTAATTTTCCCCCGCTCGTGCGCCACAATAAATCGGGAAGTGGTGCACTATGTTCGTTCCTTAACGATAACTGACGTAAAGATTTATCGATTTGAACGAAATTCGGCTTACAGGTGCATCTCAGAATTTGTGACAACTATGTAGTTTCTGGATGTTTCACTCATTATATTTTTAGGAATCTCTTAATATAGTAGACGATTTAACAGACGAACTTTAAAATTCACTTGTATAAGATTTATTATGTTGCGTGTTGATAAACATAATCTTTATGCAATTGATTTTCTGATAAAGGAGTTCAAGTGCTGTAATATTTGAGTCATTTACCTCTTATTCTCCCAATACTATCTTTGGTCTCTCAGCTGAGAGTCAGCTGTTTGTTGATTAGAGTTGTTTTATTATTTTTTTTAAGTGTTAAATCTTAGTATCGATGATTCAGTTTTAAACATTAATGATAATAATTATTTTGTTTAAGTTCCTTTAACAATATTTATATTATGCAACTCGCATTTGATAAGTGCACAATGAAATCTTAAATGTAAATTTAATTGTATCTATAATATATTTTTACTAATTGTTTTATGGTTCGTATCCAGAGAGTTATCGCTTTTCACTCTTAAGATCATATTGAATAGATGTAAAAATTGTTTAATTTTTAATTCCTTCGTTCAGTTATGACCTCATGATGTAGGTGTTAATCGGGACGTAAATTAAATAGATTCCTCGATTTTACCTCGTGGTCAGACTTTTCTTAACAACTTCTGAAGACTTAAAACACTTTAAAAGCTATATATTCATTAAAATATCATAATCGAATTTTTGCACCGCGATAATGTGTACCTTCATTGCTTTCTAACCCTATACCGGCCGGAGGGAAGGAGGAAGGGTTGAAAAACCCGAAGACAGAAAACTCGTATAGGTGGTGAAGTCTTATTCTTCTACTTTGTATTGGTTAGTGAAGGGCGTTAGGTCGCCTTGTTTCTACGACCTGGGGCTTTTCTGTTGTGGTCAGTCGTATTTCGACTTATGCCGTTCCCATGGCGCGGAAATGTTCGTGCCGTGGCGGGTCTTGAACGGCCACAAGTCGAAAGAGCCAAGCTGGTAGCTACAGTCTTCTGATATCACTTTGTTTAGATAGTTAACTGCAACAAACCACTACTGATCGTGAGAACTAGTGCTCGACTCGTACTGAGGCTTGTTTATCCGACAAGCCCCAAGCCATTGATATCGGATGTGGTATCGACTCCGCACGGGAATGGCTAAGCCACTCCTAGTAATAACGTGTCTGCGTTCCCATGGCTCGGCGTGGCGTGGGGTGTGATCTGACAAACTTCAGACCATAGGCTCGCCATTCCACAGCCCGTGGAAACAAGGCTGTACACTGTACACATCCCTGTGTGGGATTCGAACTTTGACTTCAGATGAGTACACTGGCTACTCGACTATGCTATACTTGTTTATTGCTTGTTGTTCGGGCGTTAAAAGGAGTGGACTGTATTTTAGAAATAAGTTGATTTAACACAGTAAATTTTGATTATAATTGTATTAAAAAACTGGTTGANCTACTATGCTAAAATTTACACTGAAGAAGATATAAATGTCGAAACGCGTATGCTTAATTAAATATAATTGTGGTGACAATATTGGGTTTTTATTAACCTCTGTAGTTATAGGTATATGTTAAGTTATAGATTTAGTTAAACGAGCGTAAAGATTATTTATTTCAGAGATTTGGGATTTTAAAAGTTTGTTGAATTGTATTTGTTGACTAAAACGTGCACGTGTTTGACTAAAAACGTTCTAGCTGGTCCACCATGACCGCCCCAATAAAAGTTTTCATTAATTTTCCCCCGCTCGTGCGCCACAATAAATCGGGAAGTGGTGCACTATGTTCGTTCCTTAACGATAACTGACGTAAAGATTTATCGATTTGAACGAAATTCGGCTTACAGGTGCATCTCAGAATTTGTGACAACTATGTAGTTTCTGGATGTTTCACTCATTATATTTTTAGGAATCTCTTAATATAGTAGACGATTTAACAGACGAACTTTAAAATTCACTTGTATAAGATTTATTATGTTGCGTGTTGATAAACATAATCTTTATGCAATTGATTTTCTGATAACGGAGTTCAAGTGCTGTAATATTTGAGTCATTTACCTCTTATTCTCCCAATACTATCTTTGGTCTCTCAGCTGAGAGTCAGCTGTTTGTTGATTAGAGTTGTTTTATTATTTTTTTTAAGTGTTAAATCTTAGTATCGATGATTCAGTTTTAAACATTAATGATAATAATTATTTTGTTTTAAGTTCCTTTAACAATATTTATATTATGCAACTCGCATTTGATAAGTGCACAATGAAATCTTAAATGTAAATTTAATTGTATCTATAATATATTTTTACTAATTGTTTTATGGTTCGTATCCAGAGAGTTATCGCTTTTCACTCTTAAGATCATATTGAATAGATGTAAAAATTGTTTAATTTTTAATTCCTTCGTTCAGTTATGACCTCATGATGTAGGTGTTAATCGGGACGTAAATTAAATAGATTCATCGATTTTACCTCGTGGTCAGACTTTTCTTAACAACTTCTGAAGACTTAAAACACTTTAAAAGCTATATATTCATTAAAATATCATAATCGAATTTTTGCACCGCGATAATGTGTACCTTCATTGCTTTCTAACCCTATACCGGCCGGAGGGAAGGAGGAAGGGTTGAAAAACCCGAAGACAGAAAACTCGTATAGGTGGTGAAGTCTTATTCTTCTACTTTGTATTGGTTAGTGAAGGGCGTTAGGTCGCCTTGTTTCTACGACCTGGGGCTTTTCTGTTGTGGTCAGTCGTATTTCGACTTTGCCGTTCCCATGGCGCGGAAATGTTCGTGCCGTGGCGGGTCTTGAACGGCCACAAGTCGAAAGAGCCAAGCTGGTAGCTACAGTCTTCTGATATNATGCTTCTTTACTTTGTTCTTAAAAAGCTGTATTTTACGGCTTAGATTTACGGTAGACTTGGTATTTTACGATAATTTGTATTTGATGATAATTTATGTTTATAATTTAGTATAACAACCTCATAATTTACTCGGAACCATTATTATTTAATAATTTAAATTATTATGACATAATTTGATTTGCTATAATATGTTTTATTCTTATTTTTATTATATGGAATAGTGATAATAATATTCTAATTCTCACAGCCGTTTCATTCGACATTTTTTTGCTGGAAGAACAATCAAGGAGGACGAATTAATTTCTTAAAAAATAATTGTTCTTTTTTTTAACTCATTAAATTTTCTGTTCAGCAATTAGTGTATTATTTCTTTATTCTCATAATAAATTATTCTTATCATACAGTCTTTAAACAGCTTTTTATAGGTTTATATTAATTATTCATGAATTTAGTTATGCTATTAAAATTCATTAGACAGAATACATAGAAAACATTAAATGAGGTATGTGTTAACAAATAATTGGTTGTTTGACTGAGATTTTGAGGTACAACTTCATAATTATGACAAGAGAGTTTAAGCTTGTAAAATAAATATGTAGTGTAGTCATCTTTCAATTACTACTATGCTAAAATTTACACTGAAGAAGATATAAATGTCGAAACGCGTATGTTTAATTAAATATAATTGTGGTGACAATATTGGGTTTTTATTAACCTCTGTAGTTATAGGTATATGTTAAGTTATAGATTTAGTTAAACGAGCGTAAAGATTATTTATTTCAGAGATTTGGGATTTTAAAAGTTTGTTGAATTGTATTTGTTGACTAAAACGTGCACGTGTTTGACTAAAAACGTTCTAGCTGGTCCACCATGACCGCCCCAATAAAAGTTTTCATTAATTTTCCCCCGCTCGTGCGCCACAATAAATCGGGAAGTGGTGCACTATGTTCGTTCCTTAACGATAACTGACGTAAAGATTTATCGATTTGAACGAAATTCGGCTTACAGGTGCATCTCAGAATTTGTGACAACTATGTAGTTTCTGGATGTTTCACTCATTATATTTTTAGGAATCTCTTAATATAGTAGACGATTTAACAGACGAACTTTAAAATTCACTTGTATAAGATTTATTATGTTGCGTGTTGATAAACATAATCTTTATGCAATTGATTTTCTGATAACGGAGTTCAAGTGCTGTAATATTTGAGTCATTTACCTCTTATTCTCCCAATACTATCTTTGGTCTCTCAGCTGAGAGTCAGCTGTTTGTTGATTAGAGTTGTTTTATTATTTTTTTTAAGTGTTAAATCTTAGTATCGATGATTCAGTTTTAAACATTAATGATAATAATTATTTTGTTTAAGTTCCTTTAACAATATTTATATTATGCAACTCGCTTTTGATAAGTGCACAATGAAATCTTAAATGTAAATTTAATTGTATCTATAATATATTGTTACTAATTGTTTTATGGTTCGTATCCAGAGAGTTATCGCTTTTCACTCTTAAGATCATATTGAATAGATGTAAAAATTGTTTAATTTTTAATTCCTTCGTTCAGTTATGACCTCATGATGTAGGTGTTAATCGGGACGTAAATTAAATAGATTCCTCGATTTTACCTCGTGGTCAGACTTTTCTTAACAACTTCTGAAGACTTAAAACACTTTAAAAGCTATATATTCATTAAAATATCATAATCGAATTTTTGCACCGCGATAATGTGTACCTTCATTGCTTTCTAACCCTATACCGGCCGGAGGGAAGGAGGAAGGGTTGAAAAACCCGAAGACAGAAAACTCGTATAGGTGGTGAAGTCTTATTCTTCTACTTTGTATTGGTCAGTGAAGGGCGTTAGGTCGCCTTGTTTCTACGACCTGGGGCTTTTCTGTTGTGGTCAGTCGTATTTCGACTTTGCCGTTCCCATGGCGCGGAAATGTTCGTGCCGTGGCGGGTCTTGAACGGCCACAAGTCGAAAGAGCCAAGCTGGTAGCTACAGTCTTCTGATATCACTTTGTTTAGATAGTTAACTGCAACAAACCACTACTGATCGTGAGAACTAGTGCTCGACTCGTACTGAGGCTTGTTTATCCGACAAGCCCCAAGCCATTGATATCGGATGTGGTATCGACTCCGCACGGGAATGGCTAAGCCACTCCTAGTAATAACGTGTCTGCGTTCCCATGGCTCGGCGTGGCGTGGGGTGTGATCTGACAAACTTCAGACCATAGGCTCGCCATTCCACAGCCCGTGGAAACAAGGCTGTACACTGTACACATCCCTGTGTGGGATTCGAACTTTGACTTCAGATGAGTACACTGGCTACTCGACTATGCTATACTTGTTTATTGCTTGTTGTTCGGGCGTTAAAAGGAGTGGACTGTATTTTAGAAATAAGTTGATTTAACACAGTAAATTTTGATTATAATTGTATTAAAAAACTGGTTGAACAAAACAAGATTAGCGGAACATGAGATGAGATGCGATATGCGAAGTGAACTGTGAACTGTACAAGAACTTAGGGAAGACTCAAAGGAAAAAAAAGGAGCCACCAGAACGAGGAGGATCGACACTAGCGAAATCTAGTGTATAAACTAATGTAATAAAATAAATCAGTGGAGGAGTCCGGGGACTGCTGCCACCTGGGAGCAACTCTATAAACTAACTTGACATAGCGTCAACACTTGTATTTGAAAGAAAATAGAAAAAAATATTTATTTTTCCCTCTTTCATAAGTGAAAGTTATGTACTGACTACATCAAAAAATAGTTGTTTTTTTTTGTTATATTTAAATCCGGGGTTTTACAAAGAACAGTGGAAGTCCGTCTAAGACAGAGTAATAAGGAAATGCGAAAGGGAACTATTACGAAAAGATGAGTTGGAAAGCCTTAAAAGTGTACGAAGGCGTTGTTAAGGTCATGGTTGAGCCTAGTTGAGCTCCCTTCTTTGCATAACACAACATCACGGACCATTCATCTGTGAACTGAGTCGTGGCATTACGAAATCGTGTGCTCCATTTGTGTTATTTAAGAGATTATTCATCTATAAACTGAGCCGAAGAATTGTGGAACGTCGTCAAGTACGTGTTTTAAATAGGGTGTTTCAATTTAAAGGGTTATAGTTAAATTTAACGAAAATACATATCTTTTCTACTTTAATGGTCGTGGTATTATTCTTCAGTAACAATACATCTTAGTAGAACCTATTAATCCACACCCTGTAATTACAGATAATTGGCAAGGCTTGATTTAACTCTTTTTTCCGTTATTAAAATTTCCTTTCTTGTTCTCTCAATTAAAAGTCATTGAACAAAAGTACTGTTTACACTTTTGTCGATGAATGTTTTAACACTATGTGATTTTTTCTGTAGCTGAAACTCATTTTGGGACCCTTTATATTTCCTGCGTTTGTTTGTATTCTTGTCTTTAACCCACCTGTGCCTCCAAAAGTTACAATATTTGCATATTTTGCTGTTATGTTAGATTTAATAATCAAAACAGAGAACATTTTTGGGAAGCCCCCAAAAACATCCCTCACACACAAGTGTTTTTTTTAAAAAAGGAAATTAAGAAATTAAGGAAAGAAATAAATTTTTAAAGAAAGAAATTAATTAATTAAGGATGTTAAATGTAAAAGAAGTAGTTTTGTACCAATTTATCTCTGCGCCATTTGTCCTTAAAAAATTGCGCTTTTCGAGTCACCCCCTTTATTTTGCACAACAAATCAATAAATCAGTTATTCAAAAAACAAGATTTTCTTTGTGCTCTTCTCTTTTCAAATTACGCTCTTAAATCGGCCATATTTGTTTCAATATGTCTGCCAGAAAACATTTTTTGGGGAAAGAACTTAAACATTCCTTATCTACCTGAAAAGAGCTTTAAAATATATGTATAATGTCATACAAGCATAAGCAGTTCATTTGTAATAACGTTTTGGTAGTATAACTAGGTAATATACCAACCACAATATATGTATGTATTGGGTATTGGTTTGATAATATAGATATAGATAGCAAATCTTTAAACTTCTTTGTTCTTGCCTATGACTGTGTATATTAGGTGGCAGTATCTCCCGACTTTAAGACTTGTTAAAAAAAATGATTTTATCAAAAAATGCCTTGTGAACTTCCACTGTTATCGATAGATAGTAGAAAAAAGCAATCGATTTGTTGAAATTGAGACAATTAATTTCTTTTCCATATTTTCTTTTTATGCTTTTAATTTAAAAGTCCTGAGTGTACTACTGACGCTACTTTATCGTTTGATTGGATCAGTGGCCGTATTGAATGTCCACTAAGTGACCTGTTCGCCTGGAATCGCCTCGAAATATTATTGTATTTATGTGCCTCCAATTTCAATCAATTTTTATCAAGGAGGTCATTATTAATCATTGTGCTTGACGATCCAAGCCGTCATGTACTTTTGTTTCCTTTAAGACGGAGAATTGAAATTGAAGGCTGAAGACACGCCGTCTTATCATCTCGTTTCAATGGGGCTTTTGATCTATGGACGGCTTTGCCTCTTGTTAGTTTTGGTGCACATAGTCATTTCGTGCGGTTATTTTTAGCCGCTCTTCTCCGTCTTTTCTCACTTCTTGAATCGTATCAGACTTGTTTTACGTTGCCTAGAAAATTGGAGTGTATTGTGATGCAATATTGTACTTAAGCCGCTCTCCAAGTGGGAGTGGCGTCTGCTTATTAGCAGATGACGTCACGTTGAATGAATTGACAACCCCCTTTTTCGCCCTTTTTATTACTTAAAGACAGTTGTTTTCTTGTTTCACTTGCTGAAGTGCCCTTGAGCTTTGCGTTATTCTCTTAGAATCTCTGAAGGTAGAGTAATGTTGTTGCTTGTTTGTTATCATAAGCTGATTAAAAACTAAAACGAAGGTTTAAAAACTTAAAAAATAAGTGGATATGGAGGTTGTTCTAGTACTTTGTTAAGGACATTAGTTCCGCTTCAAATTAGACTGCTATTTATTTAGTCTCTGGAGTTAAGGTTATTCAACTTATGCCCTTAGTTCTACTGTCTGTTATTCAGATCTCTTGAAATACATAGTATGTATACATATAATTCATAAATCAGTGTCTCGTGGATGTTATATGTTATTATAAATATTTAGATTATTAATTTATGAGAAATATTTTCTTGATTGGATGGTTGTGATGTTTTACAAATCTTTTATCAATTAAAATTTCTTTTTAATGCCCGGACCACTTATAGACTAGACTGTTGGCTAGGTTTATGTGACTGATAGTCCAGGCGGCGTGTCTAGACTTAGAGACAGTAAGGAATGAAGAACCCTGGGTCACATAAGGCCTATTTGCGGGAGCAGTATGAATGATGCAGGGTTGGTGCCGGTTCCAAGGGGGTGGTAGGTGGGTGTCGGTGGTGTAGATCGATGCCGGGAGGCGGCGCAGTGGAGGACGGTTCTAAGCGCCCCCACCACGGGGGGCGGCATCGACCAGTGTTACATAGGGAGCGCCCCGGCCACCAGAGCGACTTGATTTACCCAACCCATCCCGTCTCTATATGCTGCTGTCCGAAAGCATAGGTACCCTTAACAAAATATCTTGATTTAACCATCTTAGATACTTTGGTTTTAGATTGATGTTGTTCTGTATATGCCTTGCACGCTTCGTTTTCAACATCCTTGCACTTCAAACTCTCATACTTTATTTTGTCTCACCCCCACCATTTCAAGTATCCTATTTATAAATCTTTATACCGCCCCTCTTCCTACCCCTTCCATCCTTAGAATTTCCGATTTGACCGCTAAACTCTTCGACATTTTGCTGATTCCACGCCTTTTCATATCATTTTTCACAAATACATAGATTTTTAAAAAATAATTATTTGTTTTTGGTTCTTTTTGCCTGTAGATCACTTTAGTATTTGATTTCTACTTGATGCTTCGCCCCATCCTTCTTTCATCTTCTCTCGTACCATTCCATGTTCAAGTGGTTGTATATATACATCCAGTCTTCGGTTCGAAGATATCATTGGACGAATGAACTTTAATCATGCGCCTTGTTAGCATTACTTGTTCCATACTATTTTATTTAAAACTTTTCACCGGCATCGTCCTTCTTTCGAGTTTTCGCACTTCAGTTAAGGAGTTTATAAGCTAAAGACGTTTGCAAACTTGATATACCTTTACACAACATATTTACTCTACAACTATTTGAAGTTGTTATTAGCTTAATTTAAAATAGAAACGTAACATAAATTAGACTTCTGGAATACTACCCTATATTTTCCTTATTTAATTTTTTCATTGAGCTTATATTGAAAAAGCAAAAAAAAAAAAAAAANTCCACTGTTATCGATAGATAGTAGAAAAAAGCAATCGATTTGTTGAAATTGAGACAATTAATTTCTTTTCCATATTTTCTTTTTATGCTTTTAATTTAAAAGTCCTGAGTGTACTACTGACGCTACTTTATCGTTTGATTGGATCAGTGGCCGTATTGAATGTCCACTAAGTGACCTGTTCGCCTGGAATCGCCTCGAAATATTATTGTATTTATGTGCCTCCAATTTCAATCAATTTTTATCAAGGAGGTCATTATTAATCATTGTGCTTGACGATCCAAGCCGTCATGTACTTTTGTTTCCTTTAAGACGGAGAATTGAAATTGAAGGCTGAAGACACGCCGTCTTATCATCTCGTTTCAATGGGGCTTTTGATCTATGGACGGCTTTGCCTCTTGTTAGTTTTGGTGCACATAGTCATTTCGTGCGGTTATTTTTAGCCGCTCTTCTCCGTCTTTTCTCACTTCTTGAATCGTATCAGACTTGTTTTACGTTGCCTAGAAAATTGGAGTGTATTGTGATGCAATATTGTACTTAAGCCGCTCTCCAAGTGGGAGTGGCGTCTGCTTATTAGCAGATGACGTCACGTTGAATGAATTGACAACCCCCTTTTTCGCCCTTTTTATTACTTAAAGACAGTTGTTTTCTTGTTTCACTTGCTGAAGTGCCCTTGAGCTTTGCGTTATTCTCTTAGAATCTCTGAAGGTAGAGTAATGTTGTTGCTTGTTTGTTATCATAAGCTGATTAAAAACTAAAACGAAGGTTTAAAAACTTAAAAAATAAGTGGATATGGAGGTTGTTCTAGTACTTTGTTAAGGACATTAGTTCCGCTTCAAATTAGACTGCTATTTATTTAGTCTCTGGAGTTAAGGTTATTCAACTTATGCCCTTAGTTCTACTGTCTGTTATTCAGATCTCTTGAAATACATAGTATGTATACATATAATTCATAAATCAGTGTCTCGTGGATGTTATATGTTATTATAAATATTTAGATTATTAATTTATGAGAAATATTTTCTTGATTGGATGGTTGTGATGTTTTACAAATCTTTTATCAATTAAAATTTCTTTTTAATGCCCGGACCACTTATAGACTAGACTGTTGGCTAGGTTTATGTGACTGATAGTCCAGGCGGCGTGTCTAGACTTAGAGACAGTAAGGAATGAAGAACCCTGGGTCACATAAGGCCTATTTGCGGGAGCAGTATGAATGATGCAGGGTTGGTGCCGGTTCCAAGGGGGTGGTAGGTGGGTGTCGGTGGTGTAGATCGATGCCGGGAGGCGGCGCAGTGGAGGACGGTTCTAAGCGCCCCCACCACGGGGGGCGGCATCGACCAGTGTTACATAGGGAGCGCCCCGGCCACCAGAGCGACTTGATTTACCCAACCCATCCCGTCTCTATATGCTGCTGTCCGAAAGCATAGGTACCCTTAACAAAATATCTTGATTTAACCATCTTAGATACTTTGGTTTTAGATTGATGTTGTTCTGTATATGCCTTGCACGCTTCGTTTTCAACATCCTTGCACTTCAAACTCTCATACTTTATTTTGTCTCACCCCCACCATTTCAAGTATCCTATTTATAAATCTTTATACCGCCCCTCTTCCTACCCCTTCCATCCTTAGAATTTCCGATTTGACCGCTAAACTCTTCGACATTTTGCTGATTCCACGCCTTTTCATATCATTTTTCACAAATACATAGATTTTTAAAAAATAATTATTTGTTTTTGGTTCTTTTTGCCTGTAGATCACTTTAGTATTTGATTTCTACTTGATGCTTCGCCCCATCCTTCTTTCATCTTCTCTCGTACCATTCCATGTTCAAGTGGTTGTATATATACATCCAGTCTTCGGTTCGAAGATATCATTGGACGAATGAACTTTAATCATGCGCCTTGTTAGCATTACTTGTTCCATACTATTTTATTTAAAACTTTTCACCGGCATCGTCCTTCTTTCGAGTTTTCGCACTTCAGTTAAGGAGTTTATAAGCTAAAGACGTTTGCAAACTTGATATACCTTTACACAACATATTTACTCTACAACTATTTGAAGTTGTTATTAGCTTAATTTAAAATAGAAACGTAACATAAATTAGACTTCTGGAATACTACCCTATATTTTCCTTATTTAATTTTTTCATTGAGCTTATATTGAAAAAGCAAAAAAAAAAAAAAAAACTTGAATAGTTACTCGTTTCTGAATATATTTACTGTCTATTACATCCGTTTACATAAATGAAACTATTTGAATTTTAGTAGTTGCACTTTTTGCGTTCTCTGTTAAATAACATGGTTTATATAAGTCAGTGGGCTTTCATACTCGTCTTAACATTTAATCTCCCTCTCCCCCCTTCCCGAGCTGCAGAGATTAAAGACCTTCCCTCTAAAAACTGCTTTATCACTTAAGAAACCTACTTTAAGCAAGGTTATGATTATTAATTATAAAATACTGAACAAAACAAGTTATACCTTGATAGTGACCGGTTTTTAAATGTGAACGTTAATTAATTTAAAGTCCTTTTTAATATTTAAATTAAAAACGGTTCAAAGTGCCATATTTGTTATAAAAAATAAAAAAATGTAGATTTCAAGTTAAATTGTATAAGGTCATTGCACTTTTCTCTGATTCGAAATAGATGGATTGTACTTTTGTTCGCGCATGCTCATTCAATAATTCGTACTTGTAAAATAGAAATAGTAATAATATGTCATCGAACCTCTGTAATGCTCCTTGATTTAAACCTTGAAAACATTTCTTCGACCTTAGTAACCTGAACGTTTAATTTAACATAATGTTCACTTATTAAGTATTCAAGATAATAAATGTTTTTATAACGTACTTCATTTAACCCCTTCTCTGTCTATCTCTATTTGTGTTAAATATAATCATATATGCTGATTTAGAATTGCTAAATTGTTCTTTTTTGGATTTAATTTATATTTAACTTGACAAATATAAAAAGCACGGTACATTAACACTACATTCTCTTATAAAGAGAAAGTATTGTGATGGCGCGAACATTCTATTTAGAGATTTTGATGGATTTACACGTTTTGACGTTCACTTAATAGGTTACTTAGTCAAAATATTACTACAAATCAAAGAGAAACTACCATCAACTTGATTTTAGGTCTACTAACTAATTTCGTACTCAGGATCATGAAATTCACGTTGTCCACCAAAAAGGGCGGGACATGGCCGCTCTCCACCGGTTTGTGTTTTTCAAATGCCTATTGCCAAGCTATGTCCCGCCGACGAACTTAGCCGATTACATATTCTTAAAAAGCACCAAAAGATTTACTTATACTCAAAGTTCTAGCTTGATGTTAGTCACACACTTTCTTACACGCTATCTCCTGGACTATCCCCTAATTCTAATAATGCAGCTTTTAAAAAAATGTCGTCTGAGCAGACGAAATTTTGCATATATTTTCAGAAAATCATACCCCGGTGCGAAATCAAGAAATATTTTAGCTCCAAATTTGTGGGGCGCTACCCCCCAAAAACTCTGAATAAACGTAAAAAAAACTATTTCTCTAAAACAGTTCCGACGATTTAGATTAAAAATTGCTAAAATGTAGTCAATTAAAAAACAAATCTAACGATATAAGCCTTTTCCCCTTGAAATCTAGTACCTATGAAAATTGCTTTAAACGCGGACGGAAAGGTGCCGGTTCCCCACCAAAGGATAAGTTATTTTTATGATAAATTTCGATGATATAATAATAATTAAATGTACTAACGAAAACTCAAAAATTATTAAATGGAAAACGCACTGGGCTAATTAATCATTAGCACGAGTGCTTTATATGAGGAAGTTTGTCCGAGTTAGACCGATTTTTATAAAGTTAAGGCCGAGCGGCCTCCCGAGTCTGAGCGGAGTCAAGCGGACTCTTGGTCCCATTGTTTTAAATGGAAGGGTGGCCACCGTTTGCGGGGCAGAGTTGAGCTGAGCCTGTTGGCGCATCTCAACTCTGCTTTCTTTGTTGGTTTTGAAAACTGACCTGATCTTGCCTCGCCTACTAGCGATCTGCGTTGGATTGTTTTTGTGTGTTGTCACTGATTACAAAATGGAGCAACTTGTTGTAATCAAGTTTAATTAAATGCAGTAAAACAGCGAGCAAAACAATGCAAAAAGTGAATAGACTGGATTGTTTAAGTCCATGCAAAGTGTTTGAGTGATATTGGCATTTTAAAAAAGGTGAGTAAAAAACATGAGTCCTTAGAAGACAATCCTCGCGCTAGTAAACCCCGGTGACCAGCTGATGCGATGAAACAGTGTGCGAGCGCTGCTTCACGCTAGCTGACGCAAAAAGCATGTAAAACATTGCTGGTGAACTCGCTATTACTGTAGGCTCTGTTCACAGTATCATGTATGATGATTAATCCATGCGGAAGGTGTGTGGAAAGTTTTTCCGCCTTCGTGAACACCCAAAAAGAGAGCAGCACGTGCAGATGTCCGAGAACATTGTTGAGGCGGCCGATAGGGACGCAATTTTTTTTCTCCCCCTATTTACCTGATTTGGCTCCAGAAGACTCTTATGCTCTTCACTGAACTCAAGTGTTCCCTCAAGGGTGAGCATTTTGTAGGATGTTGCTTCTATTCTAGTGAATGTGAAGTTGGTTTTGAGCAAGTGCCGAGTAGGTATATTGAAAAAAAAACATAATTCACTAAACAATTACGGGCAGTAGAGGAAGCTTCATTGTACATAATTCTATAGTTATCATGGAGATAGTCACTTGTTCCACGTACAAAATATAAAAAAATCACACCAGGAACTTATAGAACGCACTGTGTATATATATATATATATACCTTCATATTTTATCAAATGAAAATAAATCACTCTCTCTGTTTTGTTTAGTGATTGATTATACTTTTGTTAAACTTCTAAATTTATATAATCGAGGTCCGAAAATACAATTTTAATATTGTATTTTATTTTCTGTTCAGTAGAAATCTTATAAAAAGTTGTGCCGCTCCTTAATACTTATTAGTAATTATATTTCATTTAACTCATTTGGTTTTATATGAGATTTTTGTGGGAACTTGCTCGTAGTGAAGAAAAAATTCTAAAGAGAAAATACATATTACCAGTTAATTGGTGTGTGCTAATAACAGTTTGTAGTAAAGTCTATTTTTTTATAATAAACATCAATTTTTTCTTCGTTTTATGCACCTCTAGTATTTAACTAATTTAGCATGGAAATTGATTTTTAACTAAAAATTGTTACATACACGAAAAATAAATAAAATTGGGCGCACAAATTTTAAGTTAGTTGAATTATAACCACTGTTATCTATGATTAGTACAGATAAGTCTCGACGATTTTTATTGCTATTAGGAATTAGGATTTTATTGCTATTGTTATTAGGAGAATGATGAATGACGTTTAAAATAGTAAACATTTACTATGGTGGTTTGAAGGTAGACTGACGATTAACTGTTTACTTAACCGTACGTATTGACAGATTTTGACGTCTGCTACGACGAATGAAAGAGAAATATTGAGTTTACAACGTTTAGACAGAGAATCTTTTGGATTTTTCTCAGCTCAGACCAACTATTTGTGGCAAGTAAGAGATGCAGGCCAGGACCAAGCTGCAAGTGTATGAATCAATACTGGAGTCCTGATTTATGGCAGTGAGAGTTGGTCGTTGAGTGATAGAGAGTGCGGGCTAGATCACCTCGAGCCAAATAAAATGCTTTAGAAGAGAGGGTGGAAAAACTAGGAGATATCTTATAGAATAGAAGAATATGGCCGTATAAAGGAAGACCATAACATGCGATTCTGCTTTTTTCCCTTCTGTAAGACGATCCCAAGTTTGATTCGTGCATTTTTTCAAAAGCTTTAATCTCTCATATTTGACAAAAAAAAAAGTCCGCAATGGAAATAATGGTGTCTTAATGTAGAAATACAAAATATTTTTTTCAAATTTTCATTACGGAATAACAATAAAAGCCAGATCAATTAAATAACATGTCTTATTTCATATAAGAGTACGAGTAATTAAAAAAAAGATTATCATTTAAACCGATGGAAGTTGTTAAAACAATTTTTATCCTTCATCAAACCAAATGCACTAACATTTTTGATTCTTGCAATCGCCATTTTCTACACCCGGAGTAATTCCGTTTTTTATAGAGGATGAGAAAATTGTTTACCTTGTCATTTGTAACTTCACTAGAAGGTGAAGTTCGTCAATAGATTACGAAGTAAGAGATCTTGACTCGGGAGAAGTATTGGCGCTTGGAAGCCAGACTCTTTTAGCAAACTTTTAGTTAGTCCATCTTCAACTCGGATTTATCTTTAGGTTTTCAAGACTATTTAACGTTTTACGAACGGAAACAAAAAATGTCTATGGAGTCCTTATGTCTAGTATACTGAATATGACTGAATACTACCAATTCTGGGTATAATTTATGGAAAAAAATGTTAGATAGCAACTTATTCTTATTCTGTATATTTCAATATTCAATCGTGATATTAATTTATTAAATGTTAAAAATAAATACTCACTTGAGGACGCCATGCTGTGATTTTTTAGGTACGTTTTCTAATCCTCATCTTGTATTAAGATGGATACTGTTAATCGAAGAAGATTGCAGTGGAATATTTTATAACTATACAAAACTCACCCTAATGTAAAATGACAATTAAAGTAAAGTAAATAATGTTAGAGGCGTTACATTGCAACTCTGTGGTGGAGCTCGGGAAACTATCTCCTTCTAGTGTAATGACGTGATAATATTTAGGGTTATTCTGAGTGATATTTTGACTCATGATCTGAGCTTCTATCTGTTTAAACCACAGCTCTGGGTCAGCACACCAGAACGGTGGATATTTGATGCTTACTCTTCCGATTTGTAGAGATAGCGACGTCTAGCTATATTCGGTAATAGTGTCTTGCCAAACATGATTAAGGTGTTAAGAAAGCTTTAATTTTTTTTTATTTTTTTTTTTTTAAAGGCGCTGACAAGTTCTTACCAACTCCGTGAGACGTTTTTAGAATTTTAATATTCCGTTTTGTTTTTGTTTTTTTACGTGATCACGGCGGGGTCACCACTTTGCACAATAAATCAAGAGTTGAGGAACGAATTGCGGTATGTTTTATAGCTACACTACAATGCAAATATTTGTATCAGAATATCCTTCAAATGTATCAATACTGGCTGAATGTCGGGTTTGCAATAAGAGTCTCACTATACTAGCTCCTATACCCGGCGTAGCCCGTGTATACAAAAATCAAAACATTAGTGAATAAAAAAATAAGTAATGTAAATGCAATTTTAATATTTGTTTTGTACGCGCTATATACGTATACGCCTGCTCCGTCTGTGCGTGTGTATTTTAACTCGACACACAAAATTCACCATATACCCGTCCCCTCTTAAATCCTGAGACTCAGAATTATGATAGTGAAAAAAATTATGTTATCAAACGTATATAGCCCTTGCTTAGTGAACGTCTAAATCAATTAAGGAATTTCTATATCAAGTTTGGCTATTCTAGCGTTCTAGATTTCTGAGAGATAGTGATGCATTAGTTTGGTGACATTACTTTTAAATACGTATAAGTATAAGGCCTCCATTTAAATTTTTTTTTTTTTTTATAGAGCATATTTATGTCATAAGACATAACTTATTACCAATTTTGAACGTTCTAAATTGTGGAAAATGGCTGCCATCTTTAATTAAAAGGCGGATCAAAAAAAAATCTATTCATAGTGGAGGTCTAAATCATTAAAGCAAGCTTTTTATCAAAATTAGTAATTCCAGAATCAGTTTTCCGATAACTTGTAATTAATAGGTGAAAGGGTGCAATATTTGGCCTTAAAAGTAGAACATAAATGACCGTAATCTTGGAAATGAGTTTATGTGGTCAGATTCGACTTCCCGTCGGGTGGGATTAGTTTTATTTTTAAATTAATATAAATACAAAATATGAATAAATTGCATTCTTCTGAAAACGATCATAATACTTCCGTTATCCTTCGGTAAACTCGGAAGTAAAAAAATATCCCTTTGTTCTTTAAAAAAATAACTTCTTCAAAAAATTCTATCTCAACTTTTCCTCTCTTTTTTCTTAGATGAAGCTCATAAGCATTCTTTCATGTGAATTTTATTTGTGTAAAGAGTTAAACCTTTTTCAAGTCCTTTTAAATAAATAAAACCACCATACTCTTCTAGTAAGGTGTTTTTATTTATTTTCCCTTAAGAAGCTGAAAGTCTAGAGTCTGGGACGTTCATTATTATTTCAAGTGGATGGGGGAGAGTTGCTTTTAGATCTTCCCTTCGGCTTCAAGCTAACATTAAATTTATGAACCTCCTTTTCAGTAACACACCCCCCTACCCTTGCACTATCTTCAAATATTTTTCAACTAAATTAGTTAGATTGATGAAATAAATAATAAATCCGAACCTTTATTCCCGCCTTTAAAGTAGTTGATCTCGTATTTGGAGTAAATAGGATTTTATTTCGGTGAAACATCGAATTTTATTGTAAACATAGTTGGAAAATTGATTTTAAATATTATCATACAATTGGTAATCTATTACATAAAAACAAGCATTTTTGATGTTATATTTTGACGATACTATTTCTTTCTTTCTCTAAATAAATTACATTTTACATAGTAGTGTATTACCCTCTTTAAATTTGCGTTTCAAAATGATTCTTCTTAAATCTAGATTATATTTTACAACATACTTATATAAGATCTACATATAGTCCTTTCGAATACACACATTTCTATAAAACTCGCATATTCTATGAAAACATTTTTTTCTTGCACACACGATCTCCAGAGGAACAAATTCTAATAGAAATGTAATTGTGGTGTGCTCCTAATGATAACATCCAAATAGGTTAAAGAGGGAAGCTCTTTAGGTGTTCTTTTTTACTCGATTGAGCTTTAATAAGTGGCATTGAATAATTTAATAATATTAGCGAACACTCTTTAGTTTGTGTTTCATTGGGAGTGTGATTTTTTTGGGCTTTCCAACATTTATGTGTTTAGGTTTACACAAAACAACTGGAAAGTTTCAAATTTTTGTGTTGGGTTCGTTAAATTTCTCTTAAACGGATCTTGAGATTTTGATTAATATACACGTTTTGAGGTCCCCTGAGTCCATCAAAACAGTTTTTAAAACATGTCTGTCTATGACCTGTGCAGACTCATGGAGCCTAAACTAGAGGGCTAATTTTGACAAAATTTGGCATACATGCTCAGAAAAATCATACCCTGAAATGAATTTTAACTCCGAATTTAGAGCCGCAACCCCCAAAAATTATTTCTCCAAAACGGTTCCGACGATTTTGATTAAAGTCTAGCGTTGACACAAGCATCATGGAGATATTTACTTTGGTAATATCTCCAGGCTCTCTGTCACCTCTAGAGCTTTTTCTTCCTCCTTCTTTGTTTACCTTTTTGTTCTGTCAGGTTTTGTTTATTCTGTCATTACATTGTTCTCTATTTTATATCAAATATTTATATCAAACTAGCTGAATACCCGTGCTTCGCTACGGGGTGTTTTATTTTTAATTTATAAACTATCATCGAGAAACATTTAAATTATTTTACTAAGCGAGAATATTTATATTCTATCCCTTTCCCTTATTTCTATACCCCTCCCCTTTGATGGGATAATTTGCTAGTATCCCAAATTAGTAATTGATTCCGATTGCTGAAAAAAAAATCTTTAAATACAACTTTCCGGGAAAAGCAGCGTTTTTACCTCTTTTCTACAGAAATTTCCACAAATCTTAAAATATTTTCAGGAGTTTTTTCTGCAATTTTGGTTAAAGAAATTATAATTTTGAAATCTTATTAGAAGCCCCGTTCTCCGCCCGATATAAAGCTACCAACACGTTTTATAGCCTAAATCACCCTCAGAATTGAGTTTAACATTGTACCCAAGAACCACCAAAATACATTCAGCTATTTGGACGTGACTGACGCAC